>JAMZAV010002759.1:0-141684 GCA_024449915.1 Sweltsa coloradensis
TTGAATATACGTTGGCTAACTTTTAAAACATTGGCAATTAAAATGGTTTATGTCAAGATCGGGATGTAAGGTGGTTAAGGCTATTCGACCGCGTTTTTCTATTTTCCAAAATATGCAACCAAATCAAAATATGGTGAATGGCCTTGAAACCTGGCTCTTTTAGAAAATCAAAATTTTTGGATGAGCGTAGCGAGCGTAGCGAGCGAAGCGAAGATTCCATTTCACTACACTGGAGAAAAAAATCCGGAATGTTTTTTTTTTTTTTTTTTTTTTTTTCTGTATTTTTGTCTGTCTGTTAACACGATTCCGGCTAAACCGATACTCCGATTGCGATGAAATTTTATGGAGGCCTTTGAAATCTCTGAACTAAGAACTGCCACGTTTTTGAGCGCAATCGAAAAATTATTCTTATAACTCCGACTTATAACTCCTACATGCTTTATCCGATTGTAATGATTTTTTCACAAAACCTTAATTTTATGAATTGATATATTCGTGTGAATTTGACGTAATCAAATAATTATTTCTCATGAAAATAGCAATTTTACGATTTTTTTAAATTTCTTCTGCTTATAACACCTACATGCTTTATCCGATTATAATGATTTTTTCACAGAACCTTAATTTTAAGAATTAATATATTCGTGTAAAATTTGTGCGTAATCGAATAATTATTTCTTATGAAAATTTCAATATTACGATTTTTTCCTTTTTTTAAATTACGATTAATTAAAAAAAAATAAGTTAATTTTTTATTTAATTTGATTTAATTTAAAAAAATTTCAACAAAGTTCTGATTTTTTCACAGAACAACAGAAAATCCGCAAAACACATGGCAGCTCAATTCACCAATTAAGCTCATCCAACAAGTTTAAAAAAAATTTCTTACCCGGTTCACGGCCAATATCGCCACCTCAAAATAATTTTAAACTTCAATTCGCCAAGGCACACCATTCAACGTAGGGTGTTGTGTTTTTGTGAAATTAATTTTCAACTTGTTTTCTATAGGCTGACTGAGATATTTTTTTTATAATTGTCTTTCCTGCGATTTTTCTTTGGCGGTACAAATTGGTACAAAATACCGCCAAACGAAAAAAATCGCAGTAAAGGCAATTGTTAAAACTAGGAAGCTTCGCAAACGTTTTTTCAGGCGCGTTGTTGGATGAGCGTAATTTTTTTTGAACGAAAAAAATGCAAAATTGCGATTTTTACGAGAAATTAGTTTTTGATTGCGCTCAAATTTCACACGAATATATAAATTCATGTAATTAAGGTTCTGTGAAAAAATCATTACAATCGAATCAAGCATGTAGGTGTTATTTGCCAAAGAAATTTAAAAAATCAAAAAAATCGAAAAATTGCGATTCTTCATGAGAAATAATTTTTTTGATTACGCTCATATTTCACACGAATACATTAATTCATAATATAAGGGTTCTGTGAAACAATCATTGCAATCGGATAAAGCATGTAGGTGTTATAAGTCTAAGAATTTTGTTAAAAATCGAGAAAAAAATCGTAAAATTGCGATTTTCATAAGAAATAACTGTCAGATTGCTCTCAAAAACGTGGCAGTTTTACGTTTAAATATTCAAAGGCCTCCATAAAATTTCATTGCAATCGGAATATCGGTTTAGCCGGAATCGTGTTAACAGACAGACAAAAATACAAAAAAAGGAAAGAAAAAAAACATTCCGGATTTTTTTCTTCAGTGTAGTGAAATGGAATCTTCGCTTCGCTCGCTACGCTCATCCAAAAATATTTTTCCTGTCAGTCAGCCTAGACTAAAATAAAGAAAATAAAAAAAATGCAAAACGCGGTCGAATAGCCTTAATTGGCTATACGCACGTTGTGAGGAGGCGTTAGAAAATCAATATTGTTTTAAAGTATATGTAATATGTGCCAGTATGCTAGTCAATATGCACTGACCTTTAAAGTGCATTGAACAAAAATTTACTTTCCACTATATTTTCCACGTATTTCAGTTATTTTTAATAATTACATAGTTTGTAAATCTACCACTAAAGGGCATGCTGGCAAACGTCTAGGTCGAACCGTCGTAAACCACTTCGCAAAGGTCGAAACTATTACATGGAGAGTTAATTGCTCAGAAGGGGGAATGTGCATACATACATAGATTGATATCATGGGTTATTTAGCATGCGAATACTTTATGATCAGATGAAAGGAACATCGATACATTTCTCATATGTCATCTAATACTGACAAGATTTCCCGCATTTCCTTTTTCTTAGTGCTGTGCCTAATATATTTTCTTGATTAATTTATATTCAGACGCTTCTGTATGATTTAAACTGAATGTATACTCAGTGCCATCTGAATACCAATTTAAAGCGGGAATAGAAAATAGCTCCATTAATTATATGTCCTTCGATGAAATCGTTGGTTCTAGATAGCTGTCATATGTTACTATTGCTAATAGTCTTTTAATCATTCCTCAAAATATATTTTTACTACGTACATAATTTATAGCATAATACTATACTAAACGAATATCTTGTTTCTGTGATTTTAAAAGCTCAAAAAATAACATTTTGATCGTGAAATTTGCGAAAATTTACGTTTTGGGGAATTTTTGAAATCGGATTTATCCTGATAATGTTGTGTACTACATAGATACAAGAGCATTGCTCCAATCTAAAATTTCCCTTTAGAAAAAAGTGTCTTTAACTGTGCACAAATATACACTCAAACACGCAAAGATATGCATTCCAAACTCACACCCTTTCTCGGTAACTAATAAAAATATTTTAACCGAACCACTTGCCCAAAATTAATAAAAAAAATTAAAATAAAGCAGATACACAGAAAAGGTTGTTTTTTCATTAATGGCAAATAATTGTTTGGAACAAAATCCTACAAGGTCACGAGGCATAGAGATCGTCCTTATGATATTTCTTATTGATCATTTCGCCCATGGGACTTTGATAAAAAATCTTAAAAAAGATGACAATTATTTGTTTTGGGTCATGGTGGACCTGATATTTTTCCTGTGACCCTGTAAATACATAACTAGTTAGCCTAAATGAAAAACTGTTTTAGTTTTGCGGGTGCCAATTGCTACAAATGCTATGTTATTTCTTACATTATGTTACGTCGATATATGTTATTTTATATCTATGTTATTGTTATAAAACATTTTAGACTTTCACGGCCCGAATATATTAAAAGAGGTGTGAAACGGGTCATTTCGCCGCGTCGCGTGTTTACACTTACTGGTGTGTGAGTTCGACGTTTCGGAACCACTGTGGGATCCATCTTCAGGACGACTGCTTGTTGAAAGTGCGTTTACTCGTTGCCTCTCTCGTTCGGGATCGTGTTTGAATGCCTTGACCAATGGCAGTGGGGCTGGTCACGTGTGCGTCGTCTGCAGCCTCGCTGGTAGATGTTACACCCCCTTGTTGTTTTCACGTGACAAACACACCCCACCCGCAGACCTCACGTGATTGTAAGTGGTCCACTTACAATCACGTGACAAACACACCCCACCCGCAGACCTCACGTGATTGTAAGTGGTCCACTTACAATCACGTGACAAACACACCCCACCCGCAGACCTCACGTGATTGTAAGTGGTCCACTTACAATCACGTGACAAACACACCCCACCCGCAGACCTCACAACAAGGGGGTGTAACATCTACCAGCGAGGCTGCAGACGACGCACACGTGACCAGCCCCACTGCCATTTTTCAAGGCATTCAAACACGATCTCGAACGGGAGAGGCAACGAGTAAACGCACTTTCAACAAGTAGTCGTCCGAAGATGGAACCCACAGTGGTTTCGAAACGTCGAACTCACACACCAGTAAGTGTAAACACGCGACGCGGCGAAATGACCCGTTTCACACCTTTTTTAATATGTTATTTTTTTATACTAGGGCGACAGTGATCCCTGGGACGTCGCATTCTTATAACTGAAACCAACTATACACATTTCCTTGATCACATATTAGTACTATGTATGTTTCTATACGTACAACTAGACAGATATTAATTCTCAAGCTCCTATACATTGTTTTTATGAACGTTGTGTGTATAACACGCTACATTATTCATAATAATGTGTTTACCTAAGAAAACCATCGCATTATTCACGCATTATTACGTGTTACGTTCTGCAACATATTTGCGCGGTATAATAATTACGTACGGATGACTATTCTTTACATAGTTAGAATGCTTGAATTATGCATGCACGGTTTACTATTTATTGAAATGCCAACGCAAATACACTATAACAGTATAATAATATAATGGTCTTTATAAAATAATGTCAATACAGGTATTGTTAAAAATGAACAGGAATTTCCTTTATCTTATAATTGGATATTCTGCCGGGATTCACGATAAACAATATGGGTGTGAAATGTTTCTTGCAAAAGGTTATAGTATCCACACATCATGTTCAATAATTAACCGTGCAGAGGGTGACAATCATCATCATCATCATCATCATCATCATCATGTAGATATTAGTCACAATACTGAACCATGAAAGTAATTATATTATAAAGTACCAGAATAGGAAGTTCCTAAATTAGAATTTACTTGTGTGTAGAATAGGGGCCTTCTTAGTATATCTAAAAGGCCTTCGTGATAACATCTAAAAGGCTCTTGTAGCGTCTAGGCCTTTGTGAGCACATCTATAAGTCATTGGGGCCTTCGTGAGTATATCTGGGAGGCCTTGGTAGTGCCGAGGAACTCGTGAGAACTTCTAGGGAACTTTGGAAGTGCTGAGGCCTTCTTGAGCCAAAGAGATACACTTGGCTCTGAATGACAACCACTGTCCATTAGATATTTGAGTTACTCATACGGAAAAACTGGCTAAAATATCTGGAAGGCAGTGCTGCCAACAAACTTAACAAGATTTACAAACATATTTTAGACTTAAAAAATAATTTCGTTTATTAGAATCTCTTGTCAAATCTCCTGGTCAATTATAAAATTATGTGCAAGAGGGACAGAAGAAAAACGTTTCAGTCTCTGAATTCCCCGACATCCGGCTGCAGCTACTACTACGCGCTACCCCACGTCCTAGACCCGACTTTCTTCCTAATTGAGCTCTAGTGGTCCGCGCGCACAATGCAGCCTCTGTGGGCGAAGTGGACGAATCACCCAAACACATTTAATAAGATACCGCGCGTGTCTTATTTGCAACAACAATCGCGACTTTCTCCCTTTATGTCGAGTTTTTATCTTGACGACAGCCTAATAGAACAATCTTTACGTTCTAACGTCTCTGCTTGGATGCGACAAATTTGTAATTATATTTTTCTATTTTTTTCACTGAATTTTGTATAGCCAAACTGAGCTTTCATGGGAGCTAATGAGGAAGTCTATGTATGTAATTAATTTACACGCGAACTGAGTTAAATGCACTTCTTTGTTAAACTGTCCTACATTTTCCAATATGGGCTGTTCAACAGTAACTCCGTTGTGATGAGCGTTTTTGTAAGAATTTTAAAATATTCATAAGAACACTTATCAATCAGGAAACGTTGCCTCACAAGAAACGTGAATGCAAACAGTTGGCTGTATCATCTGATTCAATGTATCCGTCGTTTTAGAGTAAAGTTATTTTGCATGGAATTCAAATCGCAAAACTTTTTGGATCGAAAATAATGTTTTCGAGACGCGAAATACTTTCTGGTATCGTCAAAACTTGAATAGGTAGTTTTGCATTCTTTGTAAGAGCGTACATAAAATAATGACTGGAAGAAATGTAAATTTTGATATAATTGGTATATAATTAATTGATATCGATTATTTTGAATATTTTTACATTGAGCTACAAGAACGACTGATATTCTATTTATTGTCATATGAATTAATACAGTCAAACGACTAAATAAGTCTATATTTTATGAAGGTGACTTGTTTAATTTGTCCAGAAAATGTTGTTAGTTTTCTAGAATCTAGAGTAATACAAAATTAATTAATAATATTTAGAGTGTGATACCATAACTATTTTAATAACATATTAAAAGCCAAGAAGATGGGCAATTCTGATTTATTTTGGTGGGCCTTCTCAATCAAAAATCACAAACTGCTAGGAGATGCGGTTAGAGGTTTTGACAGGAGGGTAGGGTTAATACGGCCGTTATAATACTGCATGAAAACTAGGTATAGCTAATCCTTGAGAAGAATCAAACATTATTCTCCTTAGTCATTTTCTACTGTCTGGATTTCTATTTAATGGGATTTTAAACACAAGCAACTAATTAAAAATTGTCTTGACCGGCACCTCCACCAACCTCATAAAAATACATTTTTGTTCTGCACATTTCCACTATCTGCGTTTTATTTCTTCAAGTTATAGTGAGTACACGCCCCGAAGTTACAAAGATACACATACATTCATGTACATGATTCGATGAGCGAAGCGAAGACTTCAATTTCACTGACCCCCAAAAACATTAGCTCGGGTGTTTTTTTTTGTTTTTTTTTGTATTTTTGTCTGTTTGTAAGCTCTCTACCAGGGAAACGGCATATGCGATCTTGATGATAATTGAAAGTGTCTTCGAAATCTCTGAACTTACCTGCCACGTTTTTGGGTACAATCGAAGACATATTTCTCATGATTATCGTACTTTCACGATTTTTTTCGATTTTTAGTGCGATATTTCCGTGACATTTGGGCCGATTCTGACCAAACGGGTGGGGCTACAACGTTCATATTTTACATTGACATTAAGGTTATGGTGATGTAGTACCTTTTGAAAGAAAATGTTGGAAAAGTTAGCCAGAATCCAAGGTTTTAATGTAAGTTTTACGAGATATACAATAACAATTAACAAGTAACAATAGAAACTTGACAACAATCACCTACAATACGTTCAAAAAAAACTTTTAAAAGTAAAGGGATTCAATGCAAACTAAAAACTTATTAAAAAAGCTCATACATCAACGCGACTATAAAAGCGTTCGCGAAGCGTCCTAGTAATTATGAAACGTCTTTTCCCTAATGCGATGTTCAGAGTCTCGTATATGTCGTGAAATAAAAATGCAATATTTAATTGTGTCATACCCAAAAGATGTCTACAGTGGTGACTATAAATAATTAATTTTATTATAATAATTATTATATATTATATTATTATATTATTATATTATTATATTATATGTGTTATTATATAATAATAATGTCCTAACTGAAGTCACTTATGTGACTGAGTGGGTAACTCCAGATTCCAATATGCACTTACTTACTTATTTTTTATGTTTAAAACTGTGTATCTTGACTGGAAATTTGCATGTATATGACATCAAGGTAACATTTGAAACAAAATTATGAACATTCAGATAAAGGTTAATGTGATAATAAATGCTACGTTTCGTTTTTGTTTGTTTTTTCGAATGCGGCGATTGGTGGTAAAAATTATACATAAGTTTCGTGTCTATCGGTATATAAATGTATTTTTTTACTATAAATTACTCTACTCTGATGATGTTTTACTCCTGACTGTACAAGGTGTCTTACTATTAAGTGAAGCAATATGGTGTGGGTTTCACTTTTCTAGTGACAGATTTATCTTCAAGACTCTACATTATATAGCTACCCGCTAGGCTCGTTAGCTATATGTCAAGTGATACATCATCTGCACCGTTAGATGTTTGATTTTTGTTTCACGTTTTACTATTAAAATAATAAAATAAATTTATCACATTATTATTTCCGTACTTCATTCATTTTTTTGGCTTCCTCATGTTGGAAAGACTTTTGAAATAGGTGGTATGGTATTAAAATGTTACAATTTATTTAAATTCATTCACATAAAATAGCGTTTCTCAAAATTTTGTACGCCAGGTGTAAAAAGTGTAAAAACCTGCTCCTGTGTTATTGCGCGCTTGATGTTCCGCAGCCTACTGTGTGATAGAATGAAGAAATGAAGTACCTTACACCAGAGTCGATAAAGAAGTTTCCCCGTTGGGGAGGTCCTCCAACTCCCTATACCGCCCTGGGTTAAATAAAAAGTCGGTTTTTGTCGTTTGGAATCTAACGTTCCGCGCGACTCTGTGTGACGATTGATGGAACTACTTCAATAAAACTACGTCACTTTTCTACTAGTAGTTAACAGTCGATGACGAAAAATGGCGGACACGTCAAAATATTAAATACGATCGAATGTTGGCGAATGTTTTGGCATAAAGCAAACTCTCTTTATTAATGAGGATATTTCTGATGGAGTAGACCTAAGCATAGGAGCTAGGCCGACAATATGTATTGTTCAAGATTTCGATTTGAGTGCCTAGGGCGTACTTACGTCTGAAAACTGTATTGTGGCCTTGGGCCTAGGCTACACTTACGTCCGTTAGGCTTGAACAAGGCATATCTCAAATTATTTCGCACGAAAATGTCAGTGACGCCTGCGCAACACTTTATAGTACAATAATAAATCAAAAGTAAATCGTTTTAAAAGACTAGGGCCCAGGGCTAATATGATTGAAATAAAATTGAAGTTTGACGTTTCGTCTGTTGTTTGTTGATTTCAGCGTCACTGCACATCGATAATCTACTGACCGTATTTAGCGTGCAGTGCTTTTATTAGTTTCACATTGGAGCCGCTCTCAGCGCGCAGGACGTTAGATTCCGTTTTGACTTGGGAGTAAGGGGACCTCCCCAAAGGGGAAACTTCTTTATCGACTCTGCTTACACTTAGAAAATAACTTTGCCTATTCTCAGTACTTGTAAAAACATCATAATAGGCTTATATTTTTAGCTTTTTAAAAGATTTTTTGTAGCAAATACATTTCACTAAATATTATGGATCAGGGTGGCGGGGTGAATAATGGGATGAGTGCCCTGACAGTTATCACATTCACGTTTGATATGTTTTCGTTATTTAACTTCTGAATTGCTGTTTTCGTTTTTAAAATGCTGCCATAACTGTGAAAACTATATGATCATACTAGAAGATTCCCATTTCATTACCACCGGCTGCATCTCTCTAGGTACTCAGACCTGTCGGAACCCACAGCCTTCTTGTAATCATCTCCTCCACTTGATCCTGATGGGATCTGCGTTCAACTCACAGCCAGCTAAACACTGCGGATTACCTTACAGTTAGCCGCGCCCTACTTGCCAACAATCTAGAGCTAGTTGGTTAATCGGGACGGTTAAACGTAATTACAGCAAATACTTTTTATCTGGACATCTGTGTTCTATAAACAAAACAATAATTAGCTAAACGATACTTTATGATAACTAGGGCGCTTCGATAAGGCTCTTTACATTTGGATGATAATCGAGGGTCTATTTGGCTTATGTCCGTATTACATTATGCATTTTGCTCTAAGTTTAATGTTTCCATTGATTTAATAGAAAATAATTATTTTATGAAAGTTATAAGAAATGTTATACATGTCTAGGGCTGTGCGGGTAGAGGTTTTGACAGTCGGGTTTTCGGTTTGGATCGGTAGGGAAATTAAGACCGTTGAATAATACTGCATGAAATATGGATATTGAATATTATTTGTGGTCAGTCCTACATTATTTTCATTTTTTTCCCAACTCGTTTTCTACCGTCTTTATTCGTATTGAATGTCATTTCGTATGATAAAAAATTGCCTGGACCGGCACCTCCACCAAGAAAGTACGTAAATTATGAACCGGCACCTCCACCATACCCCAAAAATATTTATTTTGTAACCCAAAAATAAAGTATCTTCTTTTACCATCTGGTCGGCCTCGAATTACCCGACCCGTCCCAAACTTTGGGTACCTGCTCACTACTATAACTATACCGTTACCCTCTTGACTAGAAAATACAACTATGGCCGATTTGAGCTAGCCGATATTAATTATCTTGTAAATCAAAATTACAACCATGATTGACAAATAATGCTATAATTTTAGCTAACCTAAATTTCAGCCAACGTGAGTGCTCATATTATCTTCCAATGTGTGCCAACAGTCAGTTTATAAAGAATATTTAGATTTACATGTTTGATCTTTTATTCGTAAAGTGGCAACATAAAATGCCCTGAAGAACGATTGCCTGTAAAAACATTGCAAACCATGACTGTGATTTGACAAATATTTGTTGGTTTATTATATGACCGAGGTTGCTAGGCCAGATAGTTGTCGCTTCGTTTGTTACGCTCATCCAATAAAAAATAAATAATAACTTTTAACAATATCAAATATCTATGGTGGATTAAATATACACGTAATTATTATTTTAAAAAGAAAAACCGTTATACTTAAAAAATTCGACACTACGCGTTTAATATGTGTGTGTGTGAATGTTACGCTAATTTAACATTAATAGTAAATGATCTATTAATATTATTTAATATCATATTAGTTGAAATAATATTACTATTTTCCTGTTCTTGTATGACGTTTATTTTCTATTTATAACTTTTATAATTAATGTAAAAACTGTTACCGTATTTATGTTCTGAAATAACTTTTAATTTTATAACTAACTTCTTGTTAGTGTATATATAGTTTTTTCGATATTTATCATTTATAATTCATGAACGTGTTGATATTATAAATATCCTATTAAATGTAGAAACATAGTTATAAAAACGTATAATGCACACTTTGTATCCCATTTCAGAAAAGTTAAAGGTTATCCTGAGGTAATTCTCGCATTTTTAATAAATTTCCAAGCGGTCTCTATATATAATAGAATATATTCACCTCAGATGCGCATTTTTATGCGGTAAACCACTTAATTTGCTCTTAGGTAAACTGTCTCTGGGTCACATATCACAAGGTCACACGTCCAGAAGGTCACACGTCATGTCTGGGGTCACACAACACATTCTTCAAAGCTCGTACTTGTAAACGAGAGAAGGTAATTGGCAACGTTTTATACCTGTCGTGAGATGTGACTACACCTCACCACTAATAATACACAGCTTGTAATGTGCGAGCTGCGGCACTTACGAGTTATTATCTTCTGGAACCATCAATCTACGATGTAGCCAAGGAATATTGGTGAGATATTGAGCCTAAGCGCGTGTGCGTGTGCGTGTGCGTGTGCGTGTGCGTGTGCGTGTGCGTGTGCGTGTGCGTGTGCGTGTGCGTGTGAGGTGTGATATATGTATGTATTAGTATGTATATGTATGTATGTATGTATGTATGTATGTATGTATGTATGGTATGGTGTATGTATGTATGTATGTATGTATGTATGTATGTATGTATGTATTATGTAATGTATGTATGTATGTATTGATGTATGTATGTATGTATGTGTTATGTATGTATGTATGTATGTAGTATGTATGTATGTATGTATGTATGTATGTATTAAAAAGAACATCTCACTTATTTTTTACAACCAATACAGGACAGACAAATACACATTAATATGACAATAAATTTTAATTTTAAACTTTAATTTAAGGCTATTGTACCGCCTCTGGCCGATACTTTGAAAAAAAAATGTGAATTTTTTTGGGCGGGACATAACCTTACTTTTGGAAATTATATTTAGATTTTTGACAAAAGTGTGATATACATGACTAGTTCAAAATTGAATTTTGAGAATCGGTTTTCTCGACATAGTTTCTAAACACCTTTAGCTACAACTTGACTATAGCTAAAATAGTTTTCTGAAAATAACAGTTTGTGTACGAATTTTTTTGTCAAACGGTACAAATACGGGTTTTGTACCGTTTGACAAAAAAATTTGTACACCAACTGTTATTTTCAGAAAACTATTTAGCTATAGTCAAGTTGTAGCTAAAGATGTTTAGGAACTATGTCCAGAAAACCGATTCTCAAAATTTAATTTTGAACTAGTCTTGTATATCACACTTTTGTCCAAAAATCTAAATATAATTTCCAAAAGTGAGGTTAGGTCCCGCCCAAAAAATTCACAATTTTACAATTGCCTTAATTGTTTTATTTTTAACTTCACATTCTGCCTGCAGATTATAAACAAGCATATAAGTAATAAGAACAGTTTTATAAAAACAATATCTGGTGGTTGTTGTAGTGGGCTTGGTGGTGGTGGTCACTATGTAGAGCAGGAGAGCGGAAAGAGGAGACCCTGTAGGGAGTGGATAAACGGCCTCACCTCTAGCAATCTGAAAACAACACATTTAAAAGTACTAATAATATTGTCAACAATTGGAGACAATGGAGAAAATATTCTCCCTGTGCTTGTTGACTGGTATCGTTTTATCAACTCTTTTAGACGAAGGATATTTTCTAGTCTTTTTCTAACGGTTTAATTTTTAATTCTCTCATCATCACCCACAAAAATATTGAATTTGCCAAAAAAGGACGTTGTCTGTTGGCTTAGGATTTGGTTGATTGAAAATCGAATATCGGATACATAATATCAGTTGTTTGGGGGGCGGGAATTGGAGCGGTTATTTAGAAAAGTAATGACGGGAATCACTTTTAGCATTTCCTGAAAGAATTGTAAGGATTTCTTTGTAAATGTTCTTGATCTATACAACAGATGGAAATAAAAACTTCAATGTACTCACCACAGTGCTGTCTAATACAGCAGTAACTCAGTGTTGTGGTTGTCGTGGGCTTGGTGGTAGTTGTGGTGGTTTGGTGGTTGTAGTTGGCTCGGTGGTGGTGGTGGTAGTGGTGGTGGTGGTAGTGGTGGTGACTATGTTGAGAAGTAGCTCGGCCAGAGGAGAGTCCGTTGGGAGGGGCCAAACAGCCTCACCTGGACCAATCTGAAAACAACACATAGCAAAGTACTAATGTTCACAACAACACAACAAGGAGGTAATGGTGAAAATAAATCCTAGATTCTTCCTATGCTAGTATAAAGTTAACTGGTATCATCTAGGGTGACGGTCGTCGCCCGGCAGACAAGCGCATGCGACTGCTTAGGCGACACGAACTCCAGCCCTATATACAGCTACCAGAGTTGGGGGGTTTTCAGCTATCTGCACACGCCGCCCCGAAAGAGTTACAATCTTGAAACTCGGTATATGACCTGGTATGTGGTCCATGACATACCAAAAAAAAAATCAACCCGATCCGACAACTCGTTCTGTGTTAAAAAAGGCTCTCAACATCGTCAAATTCCTTTTGGCTGGCTGGTGGCTGGGTGGTGGATGGGTGGCTGGCTGGCTGGCTGGCTAGTAGTTCTCCGCGGAGATTAATTAAGCCTACAGAGAAAACGGTAAATCAAAGAACTATGAAACTTGGACCACATTAAGATGTACTTCAGACGCAGTGACATTTGCTTTCAAAACCAAAATCGGGTAACAGGGACCGGAGAAAATCAAAATTTGGATGATAATCAAAACGCGTAATTACCAAGGCGTGGTAATTTGTACAAACTTGAAATTAAACATGCTATTAACCATTATAAATATCTTGCGTCCAAAACACAAGGGGCTAAATTTGGGATGACCATGGGCCCAAAAATGACAAAAAACATATCTGAACTTTAAGAAATGAATCATTCAAAGAAAACGCTACAACTGAGATGTTTCAAACGTGGAATACATTTTGATATCTCTCATTCTTTATCACTTTTGAATATGGAAAGCAAAATTGGGTAACGGGTACCGGAGAAAATCAAAATTATCAAAAGTAGGTAATTCCGTACTCTTATGAATAATACGCTATACTGAGAAAACGGTTCATCTTAGAACTTTGAAACTTGGCCACACTCAGATGTACCTCATATAACCAAAACCGGGCAATTGGGACCGGGGAAAATCAAAATCAAAATCAAAACGCGTAATTACTCAGGCGTAGTAATTTGTACAAGCTTGAAATTAAACATTTATTGTGTGGCTCGTTGGTCTTGTTGTTAGCGTATCTGCTTCCAATGCTGAAGGTCCAGGGTTCGATTCCAGTCAAAGTACAAGTTTTTTAATTTCTGATTTGGACTTAAGTCCATCAGTTCCTGTCTTAGGAGTTTGTAAACGGTGACTTTGGAGCCGTCCTAGCAACGAAGCACAAAATAAATTCAGAGTTGTTCTGAATCGGCCTTGTTGATTCTGGCGTTGATCCGCGGGTGTTCGCACTGTCCATACCACTGATCGCTATATTTCATATAAAAAATATTGATCTTTGGTTGGTTATCGCTCACTCGTCGATTGCGTAGGGGCCTACAGGGTAGGCTTAGTCGCTTTGATTTACTGTCCCCCACTGAAAATCAGTTATATAACTGAGTGGGTAGACTCTAAATACAATTTATTTACTTATTTATCTAGTGCTTAAAACACAAGGGGTATCTTTGGGGGGGGGGGTCGTGGGCCCAAAAATGTCAAAAACTGAAACTTGAACTTAACAAATTTAATCATTGAAAGTCCATCATTCACACCATGATAGCAAACGAACAACAAAAAGATGTAACATCCAACCAAATACAAAAAATTATAAAAAAAATAAAAAGTCTTCGGCTGTGAATGCTGTGATATATAGAAGTTGAGCCAAGCTTTTTATTCTTTCTCCCTAGTTTCGCTTTGAAAATAAGTAAGATCATTTCGCCTGTTGACGAGCGCCAAGCCAACGATTTTTGTGATAAAAAACTAAAAATTTTAAACTGGAAATCATAAAAAAATGGCTTGGCCAAGATTTTTTTTTATGATTTCGAGTTCACATCACCATCATCAGGACGAAACCCTAACAGCTCAGAAAGAACTACTGTGTGTATATATATATATTGCATATTGTATTAAAAAATCCAATCTAGCACAACGCAGTAGAAAAACGAATGAAAATGTGTATTTTTCGCGATTATTCATTATTTCAGGAGAAGTACAAGATGTTGCCTTATAGAAAATATTAAAAAATCTGATTTTCAAATGAACACACGCCTTATACGTATAACTTGGCACAAAGTCGACCTAGACCCGTTATTGTCAATATGTGTTTATCATGAGTGGAGTTAAATGAAATAAAAATGAATTATATATTGATGTAAACTGGTTTACTTTTTTATCCAGATCAAAAATATGCTAAAGAAAATAAAAGTTTTTATACACAATTTTTACAAAACGATGATATAGAGACGAGATGTATATTTTTAGTATAAAATATTTACCATGACGGAAAGCACACTGCCACACAAAACAACGGCGGCTAAATATTTCATGGCGTTCATTGACGAGTCAGTCTGGATTAAAGACTTGGCAGTTATCTATCTGGACCAGCTTTTATATCCTTATCCAACCAGTCAGCTTCAAACTCGATCAAGGCTGAATGTTGAAAGAACCTAGGTCGCAATCAATGTGCAAATACTGTGTGTGGTTTTTCATTTGCATCCCAAAGCTATACGAACCTTAGCCACTCTTGGTAGACTTTTTACCGTTTGGATAATTAAAGCTTATAAAGTATGAGAGCGAATGTTGAAAGAACGTAGGTCGCAATTTCAATGTATATTTGACACACTATGCTCTATTAATTATATATGTTGTAAGTGTGGTTTTTCATTTGCATCCCAAAGTTATACGTACCCTCGCCACGTTTGGTAGCCTTTTCACCTTTACGATTAAAGCCTACAAAAAATTATAGTATGTATCAGTTTATCGATCAAGCGTTGTTATCAATTTAGAGATTTTTTTTCGATTTAAAAATGTTGTTCGTTATTTACGTCACCAGTAGGTTGTATTGTAACGTCTGGTTAAAAGGTGGTAGGCCTGGCTTTTAAGTGGTAGTGCACCACTTAATCTCATATGGATTATAACTGGCGGTATACGATTTTAAAACGAACAGTTATAATAATCTTGCATTTGCATTTAAGTTTTAATGCCAATTTAATAAAGAAAGCATATCAAATTGTGTTATGACTTGTATATTAACACATATAAGGCCATATATAGCCTTCAGACAAATTAACTTTTCGATAACGTATTAAAAATAGGTAATTTGAAGAAGAAAGAAACGAGAAGTCATAAGAAAAATGTTGGTTCAAAATAATCAGTAAATATCGTATTGTACCATCGTATAAAATACTCGACGGATGAAGATCGTCAACGCGTGATCAATTATTTGATAGTCGATGCTACTTTTACAATTTTTTTAAAATTGTATTTATTAGCTCCATGCAATTAGTATTAGTTTTTATTATTTATTGATATTATGTTTTCCAGACTACATACTTCTTAAAAGCGTAAAGAAAGATCCCTCGTATCTGCGTATTAAAGCTTAATTAGTAAATTGAGAAATGTTAGTTGAGTAGTGAAATAAGAAACTGTGAATTATAAATAAAATCGCGACAAAAAATTCTGGGCTGAACATCTGCATATTGCAACTTATTGTTCTAAAACTGTGAAAAAACTTTTTATTTAAGCTTTATTACACAATGTCTTGATTAAATGTAGCATATTCTTTACAAGCAACGATTTAATTAAGTTGAGTTTGGTATACGAATTCCTTTGTTTTACAAAAAAATTTCAAAGTTTATATTGCATTATGAAAGAATCTTATAATTCAATTATAACAACAAACACGTGTGAAATAAAAAAAACAATTGTATTTACAATGTTCAGACTTTTCACCACTCTTATTTCGCGGCAAGTTACCGACATTATATTTTTGCTACTTGTGCGCCCTCTATTAGCTATACTAGTGACTTTTCCTAGTAAGTATCTGTGTTGACCACCAGGTTTCGCTGACTACGCTATTTCCGCCTGCTTTGCTCTCGCGACGAAGGAAATCGCGTGAAGGCGAGACACTGTGGCTTGGAGCTTCGTATGAGAAGGTTGATTGTTTTGCCTTATTAGTTAGGGGCGTTTCTGGCCTTCCGCCGGCGTCCCAGAGATGCTTGCCATGCATTCTCTTTACCTTGTTGAATTTGTTAACGTGTAAATTATTGTGTTCTATTAAATATTCTACTTGTGTTATTTGGTGAGTTCAAGCTATACTTCTTTAATCTGAAACATTTCCCCAGTCGGTTCATATCCTTGATTCGATTGGACATTTTTGGTGACCCCGACGTGATTGTACACGTAATTCTACGCGCTTTCAAGCTCTACATGTAGGCCTAACTCAAGTGATACCACGGTAAGCCTACAAGCAATACTTTCATGCAAATTCAACCACTTTCAAGCATTCAAGCCAGGCCTACACCTAGGCCTAAAATTACGCCGACGCCTAGCTGCCGTTGACACACGATTGGTATCGTGACCCCGATTTCGCCAAGCCTACATCGCACCCAGACTTCACACGTCCTGGTTTTGGTTTTGGAGCCCAGCAGTCCCACCACGCCGACTTCCACGCCGCCCTAGGCCTAGGGCCTACGCGTCTAGCAGCCAACCTTGGACCCGGAAGCCGGCAGCTGATGCCTGACCCAGTGACCTACATCACCTTCGCCAAGGTTAGTGTACTAGTGAAGTTCCTTTCCGCCTAGTTTCCCACTCACTAGGCCTACCTTTCTTTCATTTTTTCCAAGCCTTATTCATTCCATGCCTTAAACTTAACTTTCAGCCAATCTTCCTCTTGTCTACCTAATTATTCGTGTTGTATTTGAGCATTGCCTGTCATACGTTTTTGTACCATGGCCGACGCAGCCAAGGTCAAGGCGCTTGTCAAACAACGTGGCCACGTCAAGGCCCGTCTTACTCGACATAAGACATTTGTTGACGAGTTTGACTTGTCAAAACCACATTCACTGTTGTCAGTTCGAGTCAGCAGTATCGACGACTGCTGGTCCGAATTCGATCGTATACAAACACAGTTGGAAGAATTGCTAGCTGACAGTGATTCATACGATGAGCTGGCAAATGAACGAACCGTGTTTGAAGAAGAATACTTTGAGCTTAAGGCGCGCATTCACGACCTTGTGTCTCCACCACCTCCAAGTCCCGGTTCTGACTCATCTCAATCGATTCCATCACATACAACTAATAACATAAGACTCCCAACTATTGAATTACCCACAATTGGTGGGTCATATGAGGAATGGCAACAATATTATGACATTTTCTCTTCTCTGATTGACTCAAACCAATCACTCAATAAAATTCAAAAGTTTCACTATCTTAAAGCGTCTCTTCAAGGAGAGCATTGAATGTAATTCATTCGCTTGAGATATCCAGTGTCAACTACGACACTGCGTGGGGAGTTATTAAAATCCAGATTTGCAAATAAACGGATTATTATAAACAAGCACATCCAAGCACTTTTTGATTTACCAAGGCTACAATGCGAATCCATAGCCTCTCTCCGACCCTTGGTCGACAGTTCTCAAAAACACCTTCGAGCACTTGCCACCTTGGGCGAGCCTACGCAGCATTGGGATGCATTATTAATTCATATGATTACTAATAAATTTGATCATGTTACACGCCGGTTATGGGAAACTCATGCAGCCACACACTGTGCACACAAGAATTAAATCGCAATTCAATTCATATCAAACTGACGTTGAATTCCTGGTTATCAACAAAATTACAGGCGCCTTGCCGTTACACGAGGTAGATGTCAGAGACTGGATGCTTCCTAGAAGGGTTAAACTTGCCGATCCTCATTTCAATGTGCCTCGGGGCATTGACGCTCTCCTAGGTGCTGAAATATTCTTCGAGTTATTGTGCATAGGGCAAATCAAGATGGGAATAAACCGTCCGATTGTTCAAAAAACCTCGCTAGGCTGGATTGTTACGGGCCGAGTGTCCCAACCTGGTCATTCAAGCAGCAACCTCGAGCTACATCGGTAGTATGTCATCTAAGCCATCAAGCCAAATTAGACAATTTGCTTTCTGCGTTTTGGAGGATCGAAGAATGTATCGGAACTTCAACTCCTAAACTGTCCATGCAAGAGGAGGCGTGCGAAACTAACTTTAGCTCGCACTGCCACCGCACTCCAAGCGGCCGTTACTCGGTACAACTTCCATTTAGTCAGGATCCACAAGCACTAGGTAATTCAAAGGATCAAGCTGTTAAACGATTCAAGAGCCTAGAACGCCGCTTATCCTCCGATAAACTTCTGAAAACACAATACTGTAATTTTTTAAACGAATACCTGGAACTAAGTCACATGGAGCTCGTTGAGGAACAAAATGAACCCGAAAACTGCTACTATCTTCCTCACCATCCCGTTCTTAAATCTTCCAGCACAACCACTAAACTACGAGTTGTCTTTGACGCGTCATCAAAGTCATCCAACGGAAAGTCATTGAACGACATCTTAATGGTGGGACCAACCATTCAACGCGACTTGTTCTCAATCATACTGTCTTTCCGTATGCATGTTTATGCTTTCACCACCGATATCAAGCAAATGTACAGGCAAATTCTCGTTGACCCTGCTCATACGGATTATCAACGCATCGTGTGGCGGAACAACCCTGACGAAGAACTACAAACCTACCGGTTGACTACCGTTACCTATGGCACTGCTGCTGCACCCTTTCTTGCAGTTAGGTCATTACATCAGCTGGCTGAAGATGAGAAGAAAACTTATCCCCTAGCCGCCCAGATTGCAGTTCAAGATTTCTATGTGGATGATTTGGTCTCTGGCTCAGACTCCCTGGAATTAGCACTCCAAATGCAATCAGAAATGACTCACATGCTTGGCTCCGGTGGTTTCGAGTTACACAAATGGTGTGCTAACAACGCTGAACTACTGAAGAATATTCCTCCTGAATTAAGAGACACATCCTATTCTATTGACACTGACCATAGCACAGCAAGCATAAAGGCCTTAGGTATCCATTGGCAACCCAAATCGGACACCTTCCAGTTCAAGGTCACACTACCAGACAAGCCCGCGAGTGTTACTAAAAGAACCATCCTCTCTGATACTAGTCGGCTATTCGATCCTTTAGGACTCGTCGCCCCAGTAATCATCGTAGCCAAAATTCTCATGCAACAGTTGTGGCAATTAAACATCAGCTGGGACGAATCAGTGCCACTCCATTTACATACTATGTGGATGCACTATAGAACTCAGTTATTCGACCTGAACCAAGCATCTATCGAGCGGAGAGTTACCCAAGGTACCGACACCACATCAATTGAACTACATGGCTTCTCCGATGCCTCCGAGACAAGCTATGGTGCCTGCGTCTACTTGCGATGCGTGGGTTCCAATGGCGTATGCTCCGCCAACCTCCTATGTGCGAAGTCGCGCGTCTCTCCTCTCAAGAAAATCTCTCTTCCGAGGCTCGAACTTTGTGGTGCACTCGTGTTGGCTCGTCTCATCTCCAAGGTTGCTGATGCATTAAATCAGCACTGCATTAATTCTATCAACTTGTGGACTGACTCAACAATAGTTATACACTGGCTTGCTTCGCCTTCTAACAAGTGGAAAACCTTTGTAGCAAACAGAGTTTCAGAAATTCAGAGTCTCACGATACATGGCACCTGGAGACATGTTCGCTCAATCGATAACCCTGCTGACATTCTATCACGTGGTGCTACTCCCAAGCAACTTCTCAAATCTGACTTATGGTGGTCTGGCCCGTCCTGGCTCAGTCTCGATTCCGGACAATGGCCAACGGCCCACAAAAACCATGAAATACCTGAACCGAACATACTTGAAGAAAGGAAACAAAGCATCGTCGCATGTCCAGTTACTCAAGATCCGGCAGAAATTCTCAACTTGGAATCTAGATTCTCCTGCTGGTACAAGCTTGTAAGAATCACAGCACTGTGCAAGCGCTTCTCCAAGAACTCGAGACTGTGTTTCGACCAAAGACAGTTTGGTCATCTTTCGGTGCCTGAACTTCAAGAAGCCGAATACTTTTGGATAAGATCTGCACAACAAATTCACTTCACCGATGATACCGATGATCGATGAAGAGCCTTAACAAGAATAATGAGGTGAAGCCAAGCAGTAAACTCCGCACCTTAAATCCCTTTGTTGACACAAAATTGTTTGTTTAGGGTGGGCGGTCGACTAAAAAAACTCAGATCTGAAATTCAATCACAAGCATCCGATAATCTTGCCTGAAGAACATACGGCAACAAAGTTAATTCTTCAAAGAGAACATATCAAGTCTCTTCATGCCGGACCTCAAGCCCTTTTGGCAAGTATTCGAAGAAAATATTGGCCCATCAATGGGAAACTTCTTACTCGACGAATAGTTCGTAACTGTGTCAACTGCTTTAAGGTCAACCCGAGAAGCAGCAATCAACTGATGGGTGATCTACCACACTATCGTGTACACCCCAGTCGTCCATTCCTAAACTGCGGAGTAGACTACTGTGGTCCCATCTATGCTCGCCAAATGTTAAATCGACGTTTGCTTCCAGTAAAAACATACATTGCATTGTTCATATGCATGGCTACTAAGGCTATTCATTTAGAACTAGTCATGGATCTAACTACAGAAGCCTTCCTCGCCGCCTTCAAAAGATTTATTTCTCGACGAGGAAAGCCCACACACATTTACTGTGATAATGCCACCACGTTTGTTGGAGCAAAAAATGAACTGTCCGAGTTACGGAGGTTATTCCTATCCGAGACATACCAACACGACGTGGCTAGGATATTAGCTGAAGATGAAATAACATGGAAGTTTATCCCTGCCAGATCACCTCATTTTGGCGGTTTGTGGGAGGCCGGTGTCAAAACCGTGAAGGGTCATTTAAAGCATATGATAGGTAATGCTCATTTACAATTCGATGAACTAATCACCTTGCTCTGTCAAATTGAAGCCTGTGTCAATTCCAGACCAATCACTCCACTTTCTTCTAATCCTGATGACTTACTTCCTCTCACACCAGCTCACTTCCTTATCTCCAAAACTGTTTCTACACCTGTTGAACCCGAACTCACTTCACTAAGTACTAATCGCTTGGGTCGATGGCAGAGAGGACAACAATTGCTGCAAACCTTCTGGCGCAGATACTCATCCGAGTATCTGTCATCCCTGCAACAGCGCCACAAATGGAGCGCTAAAGGTGAAGGCATCAAGCTCGACTCCTTGGTGCTGATCAAGGAAGATTTCCGTTCCCCACTCACCTGGGAGACCGGTCGTATCGTGACATTGCACCCTGGTGCTGACGGCATCGTGCGTGTCGTGACAGTGAAGACTCCACGAGGACTTTTCAAACGGGCTACTAATCGTTTGTGTCCTCGACCTATCGAGTAATCTACTGTGTTTTTTTGTGTTTTGAAAGTCCAGCCTTTCAAGGTGGGCGGTATGTTCAGACTTTTCACCACTCATTTTTCGCGGCAAGTTACCGACATTATATTTTTGCTACTTGTGCGCCCTCTATTAGCTATACTAGTGACTTTTCCTAGTTAGTATCTGTGTTGACCACCAGATTTCGCTGACTACGCTATTTCCGCCTGCTTTGCTCTCGCGACGAAGGAAATCGCGTGAAGGCGAGACACTGTGGCTTGGAGCTTCGTATGAGAAGGTTGATTGTTTTGCCTTATTAGTTAGGGGCGTTTCTGGCCTTCCGCCGGCGTCCCAGAGATGCTTGCCATGCATTCTCTTTACCTTGTTGAATTTGTTAACGTGTAAATTATTGTGTTCTATTAAATATTCTACTTGTGTTATTTGGTGAGTTCAAGCTATACTTCTTTAATCTGAAACATTTCCCCAGTCGGTTCATATCCTTGATTCGATTGGACATACAATATTTATAGAAATAAATAAATATTAAGCCACAATAATAAAAATAATGATTAGAATGTCAGCTACAAATTTGATCAAGTAATAGTTCTCTGTCATCTGCCGCTAAATTGGTAGCTTCATCGTTTGGTTTTAAAGCATAAGCCCTGATTAAAATATATTTTCGTTAAAATGTACCCCGACTGGGCTCGAACCCTAGATGGGGTCAAGATTTACGACAATTGCTATGAATCGTACTCATAATGATATATTTGTATTCTATATAATTTGTTTATAGATTACATTGCATTATATTATTTAATATACCCTTGCCATCTACAATTTAATAATTCGTACAGCATACCGTGTTATATAAACCTGATGTTAAGGATTCAATTCATTGCTCAGTTTCCGTAATATAACAGTATAATAATGTGTCACCTGTATTTTAATTTTCCGGAACATGGCATGTGTGCGTGTGCGTGTGCGTGTGCGTGTGCGTGTGCGTGTGCGTGTGCGTGACCGGACAAACTATAAATATTCAGGTTGTAGGTGGAAGATATAGATATAAAGGATTTATTGATTGATTGACTGATTGAAAATAAGAGATGGAATAGAGATTGAGAGCATTTTATATTTATCGGGTTGTTTCGTAGCGGCGGTAATGATATCTTTCTGTCGACGTTTCGAAGACCATGTTATCTTCTTCTTCAGGACTTGAAATATGATATATGAAGTTTGTGATATTCCTCTTGTTTCTTGTAACTGTTTTTTTCTATTGTTACTATTAAAGTTTTTTGATTGGTTAACCTAAATAAGCTTCCTAAATTCACTGTCAGATTATCATTTGCTAGACAACTTTCCTATTTCGTAGTCTTCCACCCCAGACATCTTCCTCTTGAACCGTTAAGGATTCTTATAAATTTGATAGTCGTGGAATTTACAAGGTACCACGTGAATGTGGAGATGTGTATATTGGAGAGACCGGGAGAAAAATATCAACCAGATTAAAGGAGCATGAACGACACATACGACTGGGTTTAGCAGCAAAGGCAATTCGAGATGATAGAAGAGTAAATGATTTGCAAAGACATCAACGCCTGTCTGCTGTAGCTGATCACGCTTTAGAATTGGATCATAAAATTCAATTTGATCAAACGTCAGTTTTGTTCAAGGTAGATTCAGCAGTGCCACGAGTAGTTAGGGAGGCAATAGAAATTAAAAAACATCCCAACAACTTCAACAGGGATCACTGTTTTGTCCTCAGCCATGCATGGGATCCTGTTCTAAAGTACGTCACTAAACTAGAAACAGTACAGTGTAAAGAAATCAAACCTATTGAGGAAGTTATCATAGATCCAGTCCAAGGGATTGTGCCGGTTCAAGAGGAAGATGTCTGGGGTGGAAGACTACGAAATAGGAAAGTTGTCTAGCAAATGATAATCTGACAGTGAATTTAGGAAGCTTATTTAGGTTAACCAATCAAAAAACTTTAATAATAACAATAGAAAAAAACAATAACAAGAAACAAGAGAAATTTCACAAACTTCATAAATCATATTTCAAGTCCTGAAGAAGAAGATAACATGGTCTTCGAAACGTCGACAGAAAGATATCACTAGGAAAACGCTTAAGTCCCGCCGCGTTGTTGGATGAGCGTAATTGGTGCATTGAGCTGCCATGTGTTATGCGGATTTTCTGTTGTTCTGTGGGAAAATCATAACTAAGTTGAATTTTTTAAAAATTAAATTAAATAAAAAAAAAATTAACTTTAATTTATTAATTTTTTAAGTTAATTGTAATTGTTAAAAAATAAAAAAAACGTAAAATTGCGATTTTTATAAGAAATAATTTCTAGAGTACGCTCAAATTTAACAGAAATATATTAAGTTCATACAATAAGGGTTCTGTGAAAAAATCATACAATAGGATAAAGCATGTAGGTGTTATAAGTCAAAGAATTTTCTAAAAAAGAAAAAAACTCGTAAAATTTCGATTTTCATGAGAAATATTTTTTCGATTACGCTTAAATTTTACACGAATATCTTAATTCATAAAATTAAGGTTCTGTGAAAAAATCATTACAATCGGATAAAGCATGTAGGAGTAATAAGTCGAATAAATTTTTTTAAAATTCGAAAAAATCGTAAAATTGCGTTTTTTATGAGAAAAAATTTTTCCGATTGCGCTCAAAAAAACGTGGCAGTTCTAAGTATTCACGAGATTTCGAAGGCCTCCATAAAATTTCATCACAATCGGAGTATCGGTTTAGCCGGAATCGTGTTAACAGACACACAAAAATACAAAAAAAAGAAAGAAAAAAAAAAAAAAAAAAAACATTCCGGATTTTTTTCTCCAGTGTAGTGAAATGGAATCTTCGCTTCGCTCGCTACGCTCATCCAATTACCGCCGTTACGAAACAACCGATAAATATAAAATGTCATCAACGGGTAGCGAGACATTTTAAAAGTTTTACATTAACCTCTACGGGGAGGAAATTTATCATCTCACACATCATTATGATCGTTTTCATCAAAAGAAAACTGGACTTTTCGGACAGCTTGCTTTTTTGAAGCAATGCAGGGACGCTGACCTCTTTCCAACTTGGATCCAGATTAAACACCACCTTAGACATCCTAGGACAGAAAACATCTTCAAAAGAGCAAGCAAAGCTCTTGTCCGGTCTCAGCTTCATGAGGTAAGAAGAAAACCTTTTTTTTGAACAATAAGCAGGTTAACAAAATAGAAATACAGCTAAGTAACATCTTGGCTCAGTAAACATGGGAGAAGATCGTTCCTTGGCTTTCAATAAAGCTGAAGCACAGTATAAGACTATTTCAAATAGGCATGTAGCAAAATTGAACATGTTGACAAGGGGAAATCAGACGAAATTAGTAACCAAAGGCCAAGTTAGGCACACTGATAGCTGATCACGTAATAGAGAAGACAGTTATAAATTTGTCAGACACCCAGTTGAGTACTCCTGCTAAATTAGCTTTAGCAAAAGGTTTAAACTATGCCATTGCGCCAAGGAATCTACCCGTGGAATCGATAATGGTTGGAGTGGAGGCTGCAATATTCGGATGCCTTCAGAGATTGCAGAAGAAATACGACAGGATGTATCTAAGATCCTTCGAGGAAATAGCAAGAAAGTACCTAAGAATAACTTACCAGATGTTGAACGTCGAGAACTTATGAAGTTACGCGCAAATAAGCAAATCGTGATTCACAAAGCAGACAAGGGTAATGCTACGGTTGTGATGAATTCGGCAGATTACAGAGATAAAATGAATGACATGCTCAACACTGCATCATACATTAAACTGAATACGAATCCAACAAAACGCTTTGAAAGGAAACTTGGTGAGCTTCTCAGGGCAGCTCCGATGGATGACACCCTTGTAAAACAGCTCCTGCCCATGAGTCAACGGCTCCAGAATTGTATGGGTTACCAAAACATCACAAGGTCAAGCCACAAGAAATAGGTGAGTCAACAACAACAGCAACAACAACAAAGTGGATCATACCTATGAGGCCCATTGTTAGTGCCATTGGGTCTCCGGGTCATGAGATAGCTAGATGCATGTCTAAACTCTTACAGCCCCAAGTAACTGAATCCAAGTCATATGTTAAAAACTCACGTCATTTCTTAGATATGATTATTCCTCTCAAAATTGAGGAATGTGATGTAATGGTGAGTTTCGATGTCTTTCTCCTCTTTACAAATGTCCCAGTAAAACGGACGATGGAAATATTAAAAGAAAGAGCCAAAAAGTACTTATTACCAACTTCAATTAGAGATCTCATAGAAGGCTGCACCGATTGTAACTATTTCCGTTTTAGTGGGGACTATTACCAACAGACAGAAGGTTTAGCAATGGGTTCCCCACTATCTCCAGTATTAGCAAATATTTTCATGGATGATTTTGAGACCAAATTGCTAAAACGAGTACCTCTCAAACCAAAGTGTTGGCTACGTTATATAGATGATATTTATTGCATTTGGCAACATGGAAGAGAAGCTCTTGATCTATTTCTAGAAGAAATGAATTCTCAAGATCAAAGCATTACGTTCACTATGGAAATAGAAGCAGAAAATCAGCTAGCTTTCTTGGACGTGATGGTTAAGAGGGGCAAGGACGGTAAGGTAGCACACACGGTGTACAGAAAGCCAACCCATACAGACCGTTATTTACATGCCGATTCTCACCACCACCCGAAACAGAAAATGGCAGTTTTAAATTCACTCACCATCAGGTCTAAACGTCTAACAGATGAAAACCACATTCACGGGGAACTAAAGGTTTTGGAAAATGCATTCCTCCAGAATGGATATTCACCAAAAACCATTAAACAAACATTTTCAAGGAAAGCCAAGATGAGGGAAGAAATGGAAGACTCAGCTGAAACAGTGGCTATAGCAGTGCTGCCATTTGTTCACAAGACCACCAACAGAATAAGTAGGATACTGAGAAAAAGAACATCAAGACAAGTTCTGTACAAATAGGAAAATAAGATCTTTCATTCGACCCCTTAGGATTCTAATAAATTTGACAGTCGTGGAATTTACAAGGTACCATGTGAATGTGGAGATGTGTATATTGGAGAGACCGGGAGAAAAAAAATCAACCAGATTAAAGGAGCATGAACGACACATACGACTGGGTTTAGCAGCAAAGGCAATTCGAGACGATAGAGGAGTAAATGATTTGCAAAGACATCAAAAGCCTGTCTGCTGTAGCTGATCACGCATTAGAATTGGATCATAAAATTCTATTTGATCAAACGTCAGTTTTGTTCAAGGTAGATTCAGCAGTGCCACGAGTAGTTAGGGAGGCAATAGAAAATTCAGCCATGCATGGGATCCTGTTCTAAAGTCAGTCACTAAACTAGAAACAATACAGTGTAAAGAAATCAATCCTATTGAGGAAGTTATCATAGATCCAGTCCAAGGGATTGTGCCGGTTCAAGAGGAAGATGTCTGGGAGGAAGACTACGAAATAGGAAAGTTGTCTAGCAAATGATAATCTGACAGTGAATTTAGGAAGCTTATTTAGGTTGACCAATCAAAAAACTTTAATAGTAACGATAGGAGAAAAACTATAACAAGAAACAAGAGGAATTTCACAAACTTCATAAATCATATTTCAAATCCTGAAGAAGAAAATAACATGGTCTTCGAAACGTCGACAGAAAGATATCATTACCGCCGCTCCCCAAAAAACAACCCGATAAATATAAAATGTCATCAACGGGTAGCGAGACATTTAAAAGTTTTAGAGATTGAGAGATTCAACATTGAAGATTGAATATTTGGTTGAAGGACATTGATATAACGAAACAGGGCATAAAGATGTTAAATACCCAAGGGGCTCGACGATGCGACTGTCTAAAGTTGCTGATCTTTAGATAAAAACTAGGCCGCTTCGCGAAAGCTTTTTCGAGTCTCGTTGATTGATGAGCTTTTTTTTAAAAGAAAATTCTGTCCAATTATTACTATACGTTTTAGTAAAATTTTGGATCTCATTACTTTTTCAAGATCATTACAAAATGATTTTTTTTAAATTAGGCTTATTTTTGTAAAGAAGTATTAATTGCTACGATTATACCAATTAACATAGAATTTTAAAACATCTCGAGGCCCAAAGGCTTGCTTTTTGTACGCATTGCAGGTGATTGTTGTCAAGTTTCTATAGTTACTTGATTACTTGCTAATTATGCATCTGTAAAAGACTTATATTAAAACCGTTATTTCTATGAATTTTGGCCAACTTTTTCAGCTTTTTCTTTTCAAAAGGCACTACATCACCATAACCCTTGTGAAAATGTACTATTCAAAATGAATAGTTTTTTCGTTTTACTATTGAAAGTGAATAGTATTTATAAATTTACTATTGCCGGCCAATAGTGTTTCGAGTTTTTTTCATTTTACTATTGAGAGTGAAAATGATTATGATTTTACTATTGTGGTAGAATAGTATTTTTTATTTACTTTAAAACAAACTTAATCATTTATATTTCACTATTGAGAGCAAGTAGTTTGTTGGATGTACAGCCTCACTCTTCGGGATCAATAGTTGTAGTTTTCAAGAGTGAATAGTAGTTATAAGCTTACTCCTTTGCTTAATGTTTTCAATTTTTATTATTTAAATTGGTCTTCAATTTACCTTCTTCAGACTGAAAAGTTGTGTGATTGTGTGTATGAATTAACTATTTATTATAATATGTATTAATTTTTTCATACAATATTATTATTAATATTAATCATGTCATCTTTTGCCAATATAATGTTGTCTGTAAAATGTTAATTGGATAAGCGTAGCGAGCGAAGCGAGCGAAACGAAGATTCCATTTCACTACACTGGAGAAAAAAATCCGGAATGTTTTTTTTTCTTCTTTCTGTTTGTATTATTGTCTGTCTGTTAGCACGATTCCGGCTAAACCGATATTCCAATTGCAAAGAAATTTTATGGAGGCCTTCGAAATTTCTGAACCAAGAACTGCCACGTTTTTGATCGCAATCGAAAATTTATTTCTCCTGAAAATCGCAATTTTACGATTTTTTCGATTTAAAAAAATTTCTTCGACTTATAACACCTACGTCCGTATCCGATTGTATGATTTTTTGAAAGAACCTTTATTTTATGAATTTATATATTCGTGTATAATTTGGGCGCAATCGAAAAATAATTTTTTATGAAAATCACAATTTTAGGATTTTTCTATTTTTTAAACATTCTTTGACTTATAACACCTACCTGCTTTATCTGATTGTAATGATTGTTTCACAGAACCTTAATTTTATGAATTAATATATTCGTGTGAAATTTGAGCGCAATCAAAAAATAACTTTTCATGAAAATCGCAGTTTTTCGTTTTTTTATTTTTTTATTTTACATTTCTTCGACTTATAACACCTACATGCTTTCTCCGATTGTAACGATTTTTTAATTGAGAACAGCCTAATTTGTATTTGTTCAACATGCAATGAGTGATATTGTTGAAATATGTTATTTATTTATTAAGTTTGCCATACTGGAAGTTTCATATTTTCTGCTATTTTGTTGGCTACACTGGCTAGAAGCGCAGCATCATCACAAGCATCACAAGCAAGGCATCAATGGCGTCGCCGGCGAGCTCGACGAGATGACAGTTTAGTTTCTTAATTGTTTTAATATTCTATTCATACGTGTGCTATTTTATTTTACTGTTACTTGAGAAGTGGGTTTAACTTATTATGAGTGTTGGTGATCGTAAATGCCCTTATGGCGACACTTCTGCGATAGTTTTGCCGCGTTTCCGCGAGTGTTATTAGAATGCCAAGACGTCTGTTGTGTTGGCGTGTTGCGACTAGGAACTTCAAACTATTGCCGAAAAGATTCTTCACGTTACGAGTTCCTACAAATTGCATAATATGCTGGATCTTAAAGGTAAGAGCTACTTTAAAAGCCTAATGACAAGTGAGGGTGTAACGTGTAGGCCCCAGGCCCCTAGGCCTAGGCCCTAGCCTAGCCTACCGAGCGAGCGGCACAGTGGGTATTGGCAAACGACAGTGTTGCAAACAGAACTGGATACATTCAGGCACTGCATACCCGCACACTGTCGTTCGCAGTTCAATTCATTTGCAATATATGTTGCCCAAAAAACAACAATAACAATAATCAAATGTTGCCACATGCCATTAAATACGATTATTGTATCAATGTGACTGCTAGGGTAGACAGTAGACACATGGTTCTATGCTCTAGGCCCCCGAGGCTTCCTTTTTGGGTAGGTGCTAGGGTCTAGGCCTAGTCCTAGAAATTAAGCGCGAATAATAGTTGTCTCTGCCTAGGTTACTCCTAGTGGCAAGGCCCTAGGTAGGCCTATAGGTAAGCCTAGTTGGCCATGCTCTCGCCCACGCATAGGCCTGTCACCAAGATTAGCAAGCTAGCCTCCCTTGCCAAGATTTGTAAAACATACGCGCTTCGCGCCCCCCTCCCCCTAACCTAGGCTTTTCCCCTTATATCACAGTGTTAAAAAAGTTGGGGCAAGCCTAGCCCCCACCAACCGAAGAAGTGCCCCCAAGATGATATTCTAGAAAAGTATTTTCTTTTTTCAAATGCCTAGGCCTACTATTTTCTTAGCCTAGGGACTAGGCATAGGCCTACTGATTTCCTAGACTATGTAGGGCCTACACCTTCATAACTGTGGTCCTTGTAGACTAGAAGTAGGCCATATAGGCCTAGGCCTAGCGGCCACAGATTACAATTAGCGGATACCAATTACTTGTAGCCTACGTATTTTCCAGCGACTCGGAACATGCTGAAACGCATTGTAGTAACCAAGCCTACATTACAACTACGCAAAAGGTTATTGAAATTTTAGGCCTAAAGGATGTAGGCCTAGGGCCTACTGTAGTTACCTTTAAAAATGATTACGTCTATCATGTCAGCTGGTGTGATCCAAAGATTTGAAAATTGAGGAAGAAATAGCAGAATTTTAAAATTCTTCGGTAGGCCTACCGGTACTGAAGGCCTAGGCCTAGATTTATGGCCTGAATAAATTATTTAAAATCTTACTACCTACGGCTTCTAGTAGTAGGTCTAGGTACTAAGGCTAATAAGTCTACCATATAGGCCTAACACATTTTGTTTTAAATTTAAACTAGGCCTTAAACTTTTTGGGCTATGAAAGAAAAGAATTTTCTTGCAATTCTCCTAATTGAAAAAATAAGGTGGGATACCGGTAATGTCAGAAAATCTGAGATTTTGTTGTAGACTAGGTCTAGGCCCTACCTCCAGTCTCTAGGCCTACAACTAAAAATTTAAGGCTAATGTTATGAGATGAAAATTAAATAAAAACAGTAGACCTCCTTCCAGCGACTCAGAACATGCTGAAACTCCTTGTAGCCTACACTAGGGAAACGCCAAAGTCGTTGTTAAACGAGTGAGTGAGCCATGTGTTAAGTACCCGATTACATTACTTTTCTTCCCTCTACCTTGGGCCTACCTAGCCTATCATAGGCTAGAGAGGCGCATTATGACCATACAGTTGACGCGCCAGTCCCCGTATACCAACTAAACTTTAAAAACTATAATTTATACGTATATAATTATCAAAATTAAATGCAAATGTTCCCGGGTACTCACCACATGACTCGCTCACTTCGTCTCACTACGACTTTGGCGTTTCCCTATAGTCTAGTTGGCTAAGGCGCCCTTGTAGCCGAAATGTGAAAGAAGTGAGTTCAATTCCCTGGTCGGGAAAGATTTTGTAATTTCTAGATTGTATTTCAAAAATAATTGAACATGATTTGAAATGCAAAATATAACGCAGTGTTGTCCATCATCTGTGGCAATAGGGCCTACTATGGTAAACATAGCCAGTACGAAATACGTGAAAATATTGCAAGGTTTACTCAATCTACGAGCGAATTTTGTGGGCACCTTGACGTGCAACATTCGACAGACCTTGCATGGGCACGGCATTTCACGGCCAGGCGAATAATAAACAAAAAATATATTTTCAAAATCTAAAACATTGTACCCGATTACATTACTTTTCTTCCCCCTACCTTAGGCCTACCTAGCCTATCATAGGCTAGAGAGGCGCATTATGACCTTACAGTTGACGCGCCCGTCCCCGTATGCCAACTAAACTTTAAAAAACTATTATTTATACGAATATAATTATCAAACTTAAATGCATATGTTCCCGGGTACTCACCACATGACTCTCTCACTCGTCTAACTACGACTTTGGCGTTTCCCTGGTCTAGTTGGCTAAAGCGCCCTTATAGCCGAATATGGGAGACGTGGGTTCAATCCCTGGTCGGGAAAGATTTTGTAATTTCGAGATTGTATTTAAAAAATTATTAAACATGTTTTGAAATGCATATAACGCAGTGAAGTCCATCATCTGTGGCAATAGGGCCTACTATGGTAAACATAGCCAGTACGAAATACGTGAAAACATTGCAAGGTTTACTCAATCTACGAGCGGAATTTGGGGTACTTTGACTTAAAACATTCGACAGACCTTGAATGGACACGGCATTTCACTGCCAGGTAAATAAAAAACAAAAAATATCTTTTCAAAATCTAAAACATTGTCGTTAAAATAATTTCATAACATTGGACGTCTATTTTTCAGTTTATTATTTCTTGTATGTTTAAATCGCAATGAATCTTGCTGATTTTGTTAGCAGTTCTCAATAAACTCGTACCGGATGTCCGTTTAAAATTTCAGCGCAATCTGTTCAGCGATTCGGCTGATTTTTAACGTACACACACACACACACACACCACGCACGCAGAAAACAATAAGGGCCGTTTAAGTCGAATGGAAATCACTACGTTCGCTACGCTCACTCGTTCAATTACAACTAGGCCTACGCAAAGGTTCATGTAATTTTAAGCTTAAAGGATGGACCGGTAGGTACCGTATCTAGTTAACATTAAAAATGATTGGCTATCATGTCAGATGGTATGATCCTAAGATTTGTTAGTTGAAGAAAAATAGGAGAATTTGAAAATTCTTCGATTCGAGCAAAATTTCTTCGGTAGCCTACCGTATGCCTAGGCCTAGCTGCAGGTAGATTAATGGCCTGGTAAATTATTTAAAACCTTACTGCCTATGGATTCTAGGACTAGGGCTATGATACCATTTTTTTTTTAAATTTAAACTAGACCTGGCCAATACTTTTTGGGGCTACAAAAGAAAATATTGAGCCAATCCTGCAATTCCTCCTAATTAGAAAAAAGTTAAGTGGGCCTAGGGTAACCTACTTAAAACTAAAACTATTAGGCCAATGTTATGAGATGAAATGAAATAAAACAGTAGGCCTCCTTCCAGCGACTCGGAACATGCTGAAACTCGTTCTTGTAGCCTACATTTCAACTACGCAAGAGGTTCATGTAATTTTAGGCCTAAAGGATGTGCTGTAGGCCTATAGTAAACATTAAAAATTATTGCCTATCATGTCTGCTGGTGTGATTCTAAAATTTTGAAATTGAAAAAACATAAAAATTCAAATCAAATCCAAATTCAAATTCCCTAGGTAGGCCTAGGCCACCTCAGAGGGAATTTGAAAAAATAAATTGAGAAAATTTCTTCGGAAGGCCAACTACCATAAGCCTACAGGTGCAGCTAGATTTGTGGTCCATATATATTATTTAAACCTAGAAGTTTAATGCCTATAGGCCTAGCTTCTATTAGCCTACTAGGGCTCCTATGACACAGTTTATTTTAAAAATATAATTGAGGCCTACAGCTTGTTGGGCTATGAAAGAAAAGACTAGATCTTGCAATTCCCACTGATTAGAAAATCAGGTACTGGTAGGCCTACCGTACCGTAGACCTTCCGCACCGGTAATGTCTGGGGAACTAAAAATCTAAGATTTTGTTGTAGACTAGGTTACCTACTCCCTAAAACTAAAACTGTAGACCTAAGGTGTAGCCTAAGCCAATATTAGGCCTATGATATGAAAATTAAATAAAAACAGTAGGCCTACCGGTAGGCCCAATAAATTAGGCCTACAAAACTAAAATTGCAAGTATTTTTTTATCTGCTGAGGGCTATTGCAATTAAATTTACCTTTTATACCCATAGCTGTAGGCTTAGCCTAGCCTTCTAAGGAGCCTCATTTTTGAATTTACATGCTTGTTAAAGTAGCTAAAATTAAGTATTATTTAAAGACATAGGGGCCTAGGCCTGCAGGTGTTTTGTAGGGCCTAGGCTTATATTAGTAGCAAACAGGTGAGGGGTCTAGTGAGAGAAGGAGCTACGCCACATGTAAAAAACAAATTGAGTTTAGAAAAGTTTCAGTTAGTTAAAACTGCTGTCTTAATTTTTGTATGAATAACTTTTAAAAAAATTATTATTATTAGGCAATGAAAATCAAATAAAAACAGTACCGGTAGGCCCAATAAATTAGGCCTACAAAACTAAAATTGCAAGTATTTTTTATCTGCCGAGGGCTATTGCAATTAAATTTACCTTTTATGCCCATAGCTGTAGGCTTAGCCTAGCCTTCTAAGGAGCCTCATTTTTTAATTTACATGCTTGTTAAAGTAGCTAAAATTAAGTATTATTTAAAGACATAGGGGCCTAGGCCTGCAGGTGGTTTGTGGGGCCTAGGCTTATATTAGTAGCAAACAGTTGAGGGGTCTAGTGAGAGAAGGAGCTACGCCACATGTAAAAATCAAATTGAGTTTAGAAAAGTTTTCAGTTAGTTAAAACTGCTGTCTTAATTTTTGTATGAATAACTTTTTAAAAAATTATTATTATTAGGCAAAGGTACTATACTATAGGCCTAGTCTTTAAAAAAAGTAATTCATACAAAAATTAAGTCATAGGCCCTACCGTAGCAGTTTTAACCACTGAAACTTTGCTAAACTATTTTTACATGTGACATAGCCCCACCTCTCACTAGGCCCCTAAGTTATTCCAATATTTAAATTCTGAAACAAGAATTTTATTGTTTACAGGTCATTTTCCAGGTGATGCCCTAGAGAACTTCAGAGAAGGCATCAATGAAAGCGTCCAGGGGAAGTTTGTCGACAATCCCGTGTCAAATTTGACAAGAAGTCTTGATCTTTTGCATTATGTAGGGCTAACACATTTTCTATGAGGTGTACCCAAACCAACCAAATAAAATTATCCTAATCAAATGATTTCAGGATCTTTGTGTTAATTTTTATATGATTACCTTACATGGCAACTGGGATACTTTGAAGTCAATTAATTGAGAAATCTGAATCGATAGGCCTAGTTAAAGTTAGGAATATTTTATTAAATGCAGTCACATTACCCTGGGCATCATTAGTTATTGGTGTATGAAATTCAATAATGTCATGGCCCATAGGCCTACAGTGACATACAATAGCCTAATAGGTTTCTTTCTGTGTAGAGCAAACTACGCATGCCTGATTAGTGACTAACCTGTAACCAAATTGTTTAATTGACTTTAAAGTTGCAGTGCAATATCCCACGTTTTGTATTATTCCTAATCAATGTTATTAGTAGTGTAGGAATAGGATATGCTTTTCTACAATTTTTCAGGTACCACAAAATCATGCCCATTCACCTTTTGGAAGAAGCATGATATTGGTAAGAAGTTCACCATTGTTTTTTTACCAGTATGAACTAGGCCTTTTGAAAAAGCCCAATAATTCCTACTGGTAAAAATATAACTTAACTATCGACCATAGCCAATAGTGAACTATGGACTATTATCCAATAGTTTACTATTGACATCTGCAATAGTAAATTATTGACTTAAATGAATAGTTTACTATTCATTTTGAAAGTTGCTCAGTAGTAATTCTCAATAGTAAAAGTGAATAGTAATCACGAATAGTTATTCCAAATTTACTAGCTCAATAGTAATAGTCAATAGTAATTCCAATAGTAGAATCAATAGTGATTTTTCACAAGGGAATTGTCAATGTAAAATATGAACGTTGTAGCTCCATCCGTTTGGTCAGAATCGGCCCAAATATCACGGAAATATCGTATTTAAAATCGTAAAAGTACGATTTCTATGAGAAATATTTCTTCAAATGTCTCTAAAATCATAATATATATGTGTGTGTGTGTGATTGTGATTTTAAACGTTCCCATAAAGTTTCATCCAAGATCAGAGCAGCCGTTTGCCAGGTCGCGGGCCCCACTATCACGAAAATATCGCATTAAAAATCGAAAAATCGTAAAAGTACGATAATCATAAGAATATTTCTTCGATTGTACCCAAAAACGTGACAAGTCCAGAGATTTTGAAAGTCCCCTCCAATATTCATCAAGATCGCATATGCCGTTTGCCCGGTAGAGCGCGAACAAACAGACAAAAAAACAAAACAAAGCAAAAAACACCAAAAAAACGAACTAATTTTTTGGGGGGTCAGTGAAATTGAAGTATTCTATACATTCTATAAACTATACAACTCATGTTGTAAGATTCATTTTTGGTAACCTCTCGAATAATTATTTTCTGGCTACTTTTGTGGCAATTTACACAATTGTGCTTTATTTAACGCATAATTTCTAATTAGTGAAGATGTACAGAACCTATTAAAACAACATTTTAGAAAAAACATACTGATAAAACATAATCCATAAATAAAAAAACTCAACTCGATTGGGACATAAACCCTGGTCTCCGGCTTGCCGGCCACTGGGCAAAACTGTTTTATAACACACATGCATTGAGCTCATATTTCTGTACAAGTTGAGAATATTAAATCAAAGTTCGTTTGATTAGATCGCTTCTCGAAGCCCTGATTGAAGGCAGGGTCAGGGGTCGAGGTAGAGAAGGCTGCGGGAGGCACGTTCTTACAGCGCTTCTAACGTCGCGTGACGGACAAGGGAACTAAAGGTCTGGGTTAATCGACTCAGTCGCGAAATGTCAAGTCCGAAGTTGATTGAATGATTCCCGGCCGGCGGTGCCTGCATGGGTGTATCACGTGTCTAGGGGGGGGGGGGAGATGGACGGAAGGTCAGGTACATTCAGGACGGTTCAAGTCAAGTATCCACTAGAGCGTGGTGGATATGTCGCTCGCGTGTTGCTCAGTGTATACACATCACATGATTAATGCAGTTTGGCATGTTATAGTCGTCAAAGCTAGGATGAGGGGACATCCCTTTAAAGGGACTATAACCTCCAAAAAATATTTTTACTTCATAATCTATAGCATAATACTTCACTAAAATTGCCACTTAAAAAAATATATCTTGTAACTATGATTTTACACGAATTTTTTTAATTTTTTGATCCAGAAATTGTCGAAAACTGTCGTTTTGGGAAATTTCTTTAATCAGCATTAACCTGCTTCTTTTTCGTTCCACATAGATACTAGAGCATCGTTCCAATTCAAAATGGCCCTTTATAACATCATATCTTGATACTGTGCACAAAAATAAACTCAAACAAGGAAAAAATTACAGTACAAAATCACACGCCTTCTTGGTAATCAGCATATTTTGACCTAACCACTTGTCCAAATAAAAAACAAAATAAAAAGGATTTACAAAATAGGCTGTAGAGAGTACCTCAATTATTGACGTAAATAATACAAATAATTGACCACTATTATAGTGGTCAATATTTTTTTGGATCAAAATCCTCCAAGATGATGGGGCATAAAGTTTGACCCCATGTTATTTCTTAAGGGAGATTTTTGCCGATGGCACCTAGCTCGAAAAAGACCAAGTTTGACAATTATATTTTAAGTTTATGGTGCACCCAATAATTTTTCTGTTATTTTCTAAATTCGTAACTAGTTTGATGAATGAAATATATTTTGGAGTTTAGCGAGTGAATACCCCTTTAAGAGTAGAGACGCATCATCGGTTAGCATTTTTTAACCAAATACGAAATTAAGAAAAATTGTTAACCTTTAAAACTTTTATAAATTTTTCGAAATTAAATAATCATTAATATTAGTTTCTTGTGTTATTGATATAGCTGGAAATGCTCTTGTACTACTCAAATAATCTCCGAACCACACAATGTCTTCTGCTATTGGGTAAAGTTTAATAATGTTAGTGTTAGCCAAGTACGTACAAAGTTTTCCTGATTTGCATTTAGGAAGTTTTCTTTAAATTTATTCCCATATAACTTCCTAGTCTTAATTAACTTGGCAGAACCATATCCGGAAACCAACATCTCATGAGTGCATAATCTATAACATATGATATCGATTTCCTTTCAGATTATTAATGACTCTTCCTCCTTTACCCTGTTCCACAACCATGGTTCGCTCAGACCCCAGCATCGAACTCTCCACGTTAAATTAGCCCGCATCAGATCAGTCTGTGGTGCCGCGCCGCTATTTGTACCTGTCAATCCTAGATGTGTGTTAAGTCAGTCCAGGATCAATATCTGACGGGGTACGACCTCATCTGTTGTGGCTTCGGTTCCGCCTGACCTGTTTGCTGGACGTATTCAGGTACGGTACTGAGTGAAAATCAATACATGCCCACAGGGTCTTGCTAGATGTGAATTAACACTCGCAATCTCTTGCGAGAATTATTAATTTCAACAACTATTTCATATCCTATCCTTTATTTTAAAATTTATTAAATAATTTTTTTCTTCAGATTTACTGTCTTAGTTAGAATACGCCCCCAAGCCTAAAAAATGTATTCAGTGATATTCTTTCTCTATTTTTTTAAAACTTTTTGTAAATTATATTATTAAAAAGTTCGAAACAATTTGAAACTAGGTTGTTTGTTAAAATATAATTCTCTTTTTTTTAGGGGTGTGGCTAATATTTGTGCATGCCATTTTAACTAATGTATACCGTAAGGATTTTTAAAATAAAAAAATAGGAAGTATAACTAGACACCAATAAGTTGTACTAATATAAAACGAGTAAATTTTGAATACGAAAATCATTTTTTTTTGAACTAAACTCTAAAGTATTAAATTCTTTAAATAATATATTCTGGGGGGAATCATTGAATGGGAGATTTCGAGACTCAAAGCATGCCATCCTTGATTTTATAACAATAACAGGTCGAATAACTTATCAAATTTAACTCATTAGAAGTTATAAAATTTGAAAAGAGGCTTTAATGAACTTTATTTATTTTGTTTAAGATTACCAGAAAAAAAAATTTTGATGTTTTTTAGAAAGATAAAAAAAAAGTTTTTTGAAAAATTTTTTATCTAGCCAACGAACATTTTTTATTTTATAACGATTAGTATATACAAAATTAATTAATTGACAAGTATGCAGTTTGATAAAAACTGATGCTGCTTGCTTTTTGAAACACGGGTAAATTCAAAAATGTATAACTCTACTCCCTCAAAAATTGTGTGAAGTAGGTTAGCTGTGTGGGGGATCGAACCCCGACCTATCAACCTAAAACGTATACCTCACCAGCCCCCTTCATCAACAACAATGCTCTCCATCACCACTGACCGTACATTGTATCCCCGGGTCAACCAATTTTTGCCATATATGGCGAGGAACTACCAGCAGCCACGTCGTGAACCTTGACATCTTGAAAACCGGTTAAATGTATTTGCAAATGATTAACTCCTCTGAGGGTCTTTTTAGCTGAGGCTCAACACAGCATCACGACAAGGATCGAGTATGGAAAGGTTTCGCGTCCACCCATATTATTCCTAGTGATACTAAAATTTCCTATTTGTTGCTGGGTGAAAGGAAATATCTAGTTGATTCTCCTTTTCAACCCCCCCGAGTATATCTAGAAGTAAATTTTTATGAAATTTAATATCTTTTGGTTTTTTTTGCGTTTTCTAATCGGTGATTTTGGAAAAACCCATGGTAACGAAGAGGTGTGTCCCGATGTAGTGTAGGGTGCACTGCCTCCTAATGCTACTCGGGGCTCCTCAGTAACATCTAGGAGGCGGGGCGGGGTGTATATCAATACCTTTCAGAGGTGGGGTCTCCGAGTAGTTAGGGTGCACTGCTCCTAATGCTACTGTGGCCCTCAGAAACACTAGGGGGCAGTGGCCCAGGGTGTATATCTACCTTCGGAGGGTTTTGATGTATGTAGGGTGCACTGCCTCCTAATGCTACTCGGGGCTCCTCATAACACTGGGAGGCAGTGGCGGGGTGAAATTAAATCGCTTCAGGAGGTGTGTCCGATGTATGGGGTGCACTGCTCCTAATGCTACTCGTGGCTCCTCAGTAACTTTTGGGAGGCAGTGGCAGGGTGTATATCAAACCTTCAGCAGGTGTGTCTCCGAGTAGGTAGGGTGCATGCCCTCCTAATGCTACTCGTGGCTCCTCGTAACATCAGGAGGCAGGGGCAGGGTGTATATCAATACGCTTCAGGAGGTGTGTTCTGATGTAGTGAAGGGTGCACTCCTCCTAGATGTACTCTGGCTCCTCAGAACTCTAGGAGGCGTGGCAGGGGTTATATTAGACCATATATGGGGTGGACAAAAGCGCGCCCCTTAACCTGCCGTTGCGGGGTTTTTGAAGCCGACGGGGAACAAAGAATGAGAGAGTGGGAGAGATTCCGGAAGTCGGTGGGGGCAAAAATGCGTAGTACCATTTGAACGTACTAATTTTCCCTACTAGAATAGTGAATCTCTCGTTCTTTTTGACAATGTATGGTTTCTTAAAAAGTATTTGCATATTTTTCCATGGGCAACCATCAAAAAAGTTTTAATTTATTTTAACCATATTCCGATAGAAATTTATTTCTATGTGTTTGGGGGAAAAATGTAGTTTCACATCTTCATCACATCATCTCATATCATCTGTTCCTCTATATATTATTTTTTATTTACGGGGGAAAATTTTTTTTTAAAGGGGTATTTACCCCTTTCCCCCCAAACCCAAAAAAAATTTTTTTAATTTTGACTAAACTTTATAATTTTAAAACAAACCAAAATTTTTTTTCAAAGTTCCATAAATTTTTTTTCGTTAAATTTTTGATCTAGACGTCCGGTAAATTTCACATAAGAAAAAACAAGGGGACGACCTTTGAGCCCCCTACCTTAGAGGATTTTGGTATAAAATTTGGGCCCCATTGACTAGGTAACTCGCTACGTTTCTGTAAAACTAACTAATTTTGCAGTGGTTTGGTCAAAAAATCTTATTACCAAAAAGGTGTAATTTCGGACGCATTTTTTGCGTGTTTTGAGTGTATATTATTCGGCAAATTTCTAAATGACATTGTAGATTGGGAATGCTGTATAATAGTAAGTCTATGTGAAACAAAAAAAAAGGGAGGTTGAAGCGGGAAATTTTCCAAAACTCAAATTTCTCAATTTTTAGAATAAAAAATTTTAAAAACATCGTGTTTTTCCTGGTAAAATATAATTAATTTTTTAAACAGTGTCATTTTAGTTTTGTAAAACCCATTGTGCTCTATTAAAAAAATAAAAAAACTATCAAAAAACCCCAAAATGACTAATTATTATGGGACCCTTTGCAAAAAGGGTTCATGGGGGAAAAAGGCTGAATAAGTATGTAGGGATTATATAGAAAAAATTTTTTAACACTTTAAAAAGTTAAAATTTAAATTTAAAATTTCGATTTTTGATAAAAGGGGCCCTTTATGCAAATAGGTTGTATGTTGAGGAATAGGGTGGGGGGGGGGGGGGTACATCAGATGTCCCATTCTCAAAATCACTTTGTTATTGTTTGGCTGTAGTGGGGGGGATACAAAAAAAATAGTAGAAGAATATTGGCCCCGCACTTTTTTAAGGAAAAAGGCCCATGTTTCCATCCAAATATAACAATTTTTTTGAAAAACATTCCCAAAAAAATAATTATGCTTGAATACGAATGATATTTTGCACTAAGTGAGCTATAAAAAAGATAACCCCAAAAATCACTTTATACTTTCTGTTTTTATTATATAATAAAACCAAACCCTTCAAAGCCATTTTTATACCGAACAAACTATAAGGGATGTTTTTTCAAACAGGCCCTGTGCTTTCTCAGGTCTAATTCCTTTAAATATATATTTGGTAAAAATAAACCACAAAAATAAACGAAGTAAAAAAGTTCCTAAATTTCGAAAAATAAATTCAAAAAAAATTTGCACGTGGAAAAAAATCCACATTGTTTTTACAGCTCTTTACGTATCTTTGCATACAGTCAAAAGCGCGCGCGCGAGTTTTGCCACCACCTCGTTCTTAGAAATGTCCCGAGGGCGGCTTCACAATATTTCCGCGCTATCCGTTACCCAAGGTATAGATGGTCTAAGGGTGATTCAATACCTTCAGTCGCGTACTAGCAATTGCAATGGTCAAATTACACGTGAAAGAAACATTAGATTGAAGTTAATTGTTATCAAGATTTTTCAGGGGAATGAAATTTTTGGGGTTCGGGGGTTTCTTCCGTGAAATTTTGATTTCTCTCTGATTTTCTGTTTCTGATTTATGGCAAACCTTATATTCATTTAAGTGGGATCGTCTTACAAAAGAGAGCGGTTCGTATCATAGCTGGTGTCTCCAGAAGACACTCATGTAGAGAACTTTTCAAGGAACTTGGTATTCTTACTCTAGCATGTACCCTTACCCAAATCAGCCGCATTATTCGTTCACACCAACCGTAACCTCTTCCATCTAAATGCTTCTGTGCACTCCCATAACACTAGAGCCAACCTTCACATACACAGGCCCTCCCACAATCTGCGCCTCTTTGCACAAGGCCCTGAATATCTATCTTCCACCCTCTACAATAAGCTCCCTGACCACATCAAAACCTCTCCCACCCTGTCTTCCTTTAAACATAAGTTGAAATCATATCTTACAGCAAACAGCTTTTACTCCATCAATGACTACCTCTCCATGTAAATATTTGCAGTTAATTCATTTTTTCATTATAATATTTACAAATTATCTAGAGTATAACCACAAACAAGCACTGTAATTTAAAATTTTCAAATGTTCCCTTAGCCGAAATGATGTAACAAACTTCTATATATAATATGTGCTTACACGCTTCCTTGGATTGTGCAGGTATATAAGACACATTCTGCTGTACATCCTCCAATTGCTGTTTTCTGTGCCATCAGCAATTCTCATCACAATATCACATCAATATTGCTTTATATCCAACTTTTCTTTATTCTATATGAATTCTTAATCTAGTAGGGCATTCTATTATTTTGCATCTCTTTACTTAACATAAACACTAATCAATCAATCATCACAACATATATATATATATATATCAATTATATATTATAGACACATTCTACTGTACATCATTGCTGTTTTCTGTGCCATTAGCAATTCTTATCACAATATCATATCAATTATTGCTTTATATCCAATTTTTCTTTATTCTATATGAATTCTTAATCTAGTAGGGCATATTTTGCATCTACTCTACTTTACCATAAACACTAATCAATCAATCAATCATCATATATATACTAGACACATTCTCCTGTACATCATTGCTGTTTTCTGTGCCATCAGCAATTATTATCACAATATCACATCAAAAATTGCTTTATATCCAACTTTTCTTTATTATATGAGTTCTTAATCTATAGTAGCGCATGCTATTGTTTTGCATCTACTCTAATTTAACATAAACACTGTGTTTATCATTATTAATCAATTAATGAATCATCATATATATATATCAATATTATCAATCATCATACATATCAATATCAATATCCATATCAATTATCATTTATGCTTTATATTCAACTATTCTTTCTTCTAACACTGTGTATATCATTATATTACTATCACTTTTATTATTAATTATTAATTATAGACTATTCACTTTCTCTGCAAAGAGTTATACTTGTACACTGTACTAGTCTAAGTGAATAAAAATATCTATCTATCTATCTATAAATCAGTTTTTCCAGTTTTAATTTGTTCCACCTTTTTTTCTGTTTCTTTATTTTTTCTTTTCTTTCTTTTCAATTCTTTTCTCTTTTAATATTTGGATATTAATTTATTTTATTAAATATCCAATGTGAATTTGTTAGCAATGTAATAATCTTTGTATGCATTGCTGTTGTAACATAACTATATTAAACTTAACTAACTAGTTCCTGTTTTAGGTGTGCTCGTTTGTAAATCAGACTTTTAACTGAATAGGATATACGTTAAATTAATGAAATAAAATCTCTCTCTGATGGCCAGCAACTCAATACAGAGAATGTAATGAACATCAATAATTAAGTAATTGAGACACGGAGAAGCTAACTGATTAATCACATTATCAATAAGAGTAATTGATCAGTTCAAAGGCAGCAAATTTGTTGCAATACTCTTCCACTCTTTTCATATCTACAATGCACCCGATTTCGTGATCCTGTGGTCATCACATCCGTCTAGCAAACGGGACATCCAGTTTGAAGTCCCAGCCGATTTCGATTATTTTATTATTCTTCGATTTTATAAGAAATACTTAACGAAAACATTGTTCTTGAATGCAAAAGTCCTAACTTTTGATACTACTCTACAGTTTAAATTTGTTTGTCTGAAATTTAACTTTTAGGTAGTAGTCACTTTGGACTAATGCTTCGTGTGTTTGTAAATCAGGTCAGAACATGTTGTGTTGCTTGCTTCAGAACAATGTTTCTTAGTTTATAGACCGTAAATAGTAAAATTCATAAAAGAAAGGACTTTGAGTGAGCACTTAACTAATATTACTAAAAGCCGTTAGCAGAAAAATGTTGCAAATCCGGTTACCAGCGCGAAATTTGGCATGGGGGTTCATAAAAACATAAAAATAAAAAATCAGCTGGGAATCATGCAATATTCTTGTTTTTTTCCTTACCAGCTCTCACTATATGACCCCATGTTTACATTACCAGCGTTCTAATCGTATCGAAAGCAATGTTATTTCGAACGCGGTCAATGTGCCGTTCGATGTAAATATTTTGCTGCATTTGAAGGGAAATCATTGAAATATATTTCTCCTTCTGCTCGTACATAAGGTCGACATTTATTAATAACATTTTGTACTCATTTGCATAAAAAACATTTAAATTGATAATTTTTAATTCATCATCCCGTTAATTATATGTCAACTGTTTATCATAATTCTGTTCACTTTCACCTTGTTGTTATTGATTTAGACATTTTAGTTATTTATTTAATATGTATTTGTAAAATTATAATTAATAACGCTGTTTTAGTACTGGACGATCTTGGAAATAAATAAACACTATTTTATCTTGTTACAGTGCTTGTGAGCTGTTTTCCTACTGTTACTTTGTAATCAGCCGTGGTGATGTTTAATTTAACTGAATACATGTAACTAATCGAGAAACTTGTAGGTCGACTTATTGCAATGGTGATTTTGCAAATAAACAATCAACAACTGCAAGCCTAACCGGGGATTGAAGCCGGAAAGTACGTACGTCTTAACTAACAGACCACTGGGACCGGTAATTGTTTAATGAATTGTTTGTTGACCTGGAGACTATCAATTACTATTAATTTTCGTCTATAAGATATTGAAAATATAAAACTAATGGAGAACTCTATGAATGAACGGTTACGGTTTTCTAGTGGTTAAGACGTTAGCCATGTAATCAAGATATCCGGGTTTAGTGCCCGATATGCCATCAACTTAGAAATGTGTGCTATAATAATAATTGTTATATCAAAATACATTACTGTAATTTCATTAATACTTCGTACTTAATTAATACTGTACTTTCGTGCTTTTCGAATAAAATACAGGAAATTACACGCATGCGCATTTTGATTGTGTTTCTACCCACTATCAGATGACTATATATTTTTTCTTGTACCCTGCTTGAACTATAAGTTAAGTAATATCAATGAAATTGATTAACATTACCATTATTAAAACTTGTCGTGGGCTTTCACGGCCCGAGTCAATGATAAAACTTGGCTGTCGGCATACGCCGTGTCGAGTGTCATTAAAATTCTCGAAACGCCAGAATTTTAATGACAATCGACACGGCGTATCCCTACAGCCAAGTTAAATCATTACCATTATTTAACTGATCTGAAATATGAAGTAGAATTGGACGATGTGGTGATGTCACCAACGACATAACATATATTTATGGTGATATCAGTAAAATTTATAATACGAGTCATCAAACATTTTACGTAATATAGACGTACAGTAGATCTATTTTATATCATTAAAGTAATTGCCGATATCACAAAGATAACTTCTGACGATTTTCAATCAGGGTATAACTATACTTCATTCTTATAAATGTCATATTTTTCTTGTTGGTCTTTTTCTATCTACATTCATGCTACCTATTCCTATGCCCAAACGAGACCATACAATGAAATACACGTCATGTACAAAGACAACCATCACCTTTCTGATAATGCACAAAAACATTATCTGTATCGATTAAAATATTGACGTAGTTCTAAACTTACGATCAAACTCGTGTGATAGCAGCGAAAAAGTAGAACTTTTTGCGTTTCACTGAAACATTTGTTAACCATGGCCTGCTTGTCTATTTAGTATATTGTCAATGTCGATTGATCACTTTTAGTATGATATTATTCTATTTACAAAGCTGCGTCATTATCGATTGACAACTGTCGTCTGAGTAAGTAGATAAGCTCCCAGATTCGTGATTTTCTCATACCAATTTGTTTTCGAACTTGGTACAGTCGTACATAATGCTGTTATCTAATGATTTCCAATAATGTAGACCGCACTAAAATGTCATAATTGTATCTATCATCGTGCAATTTGATATCTCAACTTTCCTCCATTTTGTTAAGTAGGTCTATATTATGACGCAATTGAACGTATTTATTAACGAAAGTTTGTCGTGACAAATTATGTCCTATGACGGTCATTTAGCAAGTGGAATTTCTTACTCTTTATCTCTGTGAGAATCGTTGACCGTATTCCAACGAGTCGTGGATACAACGACTGAAAATAATCGTTAAATGCAGGTTTTAATTAAGCGTACATAACATTACGTGATAAACTAGGGATAGAATGACGCAATACTACATGTTATAGACATTATTATTTTTTTCAATTAATAGTCTATAATGTATTTTTTTTAAATTGATCTACCAATTGCTAGTCAATTCTTTTTTACGGGTAAATACATTCACTTTAATCATACGTTAATAATGAATGTATACAAATTACAATTGCACCAAGGTTTATACGCGTATTGAAATTAGTGAGTGTCTTTATGTTATGCAGCCAAGAATCATTTTCTTTATTTGTTCAGAATTTGTATTTTGTAATATTTTATTTTCTACCAACATCAGAAGTTGCTGTAAACATAACTCTTCGCAAGTAGGGCCTACGTATACCGATACTGATTCTAGACGAATACGTCACTGGAAAGAAGCCAGTAGATAACATAGTCTATGGGGCAGCATTACATGAATTAAAAGGATTATATCATCCTGAAATTTGGACTATCAAGGTTAATTGCAAAAACAAATTAATACTTTTTAGCGTAATGATGTACATTTTGGATTTTATCTCGATATTGTAACTACGTTGAAGAATTATTTATAATTAATTCTTAAATAAATATTTGTATTATACTTTTTCTAAAAGAAGAAGCTAAAAGGCAACAATGTCTTAGAAGAGAAATACACGTTTCTTCCGCAGGTTCGAATATCGTTTTTGGTGGAGGTGCCGGGTATATCTTTGGGGTGAAGCTAGCCCCGTCCCCCATCATCTTTATTATCCTTGTTCATGGGTAATGTCAACTAAACAAACGCATGCAAATCGGAGATAAATTAGCCTGCTAGCATTAAGACGTGAAATACGCACAGACAAACGAACGGACGGATTGAAAAGGCTCGTAAATAATAAATAAGTGGTGTGCTGGTCGGGTCGGGTCGAGATTTGATTCGGGGATCGAAAGATAGTACAAAAAGGTACCAGATTTTCGGGAAGATAAAAATATTTTTGAGGGCATGTTAGAGGTGAAAATATTGAATTTGTTGCGCCATTAAAAAATCATAAAATAAAAATGAATTGTTAAAAAAATCTTATTGTAAGATTAAAAATATTTTGTTCTCACACGCACCACCCACCCCCAAACCCCACTAAGTCAACACACACACAACACACCACACCGACACACAACACCACACACTGTCCTTGGTGGGAGGTAGCGTGTTTTCGCCGCTCCCGCTCTCTGTGCTATTTTGTACCTATCATTGCAGTGCATTGTGGGGCCGCATTCCAACCAAAACACTTGTTTTTTTTGATTGTGTTTTCGGGCGTTTTTTTGTGTGTTATCTTCGGTTTTCCCTTTCTTTTAAAACAATTTTATCTTTTTTTCGTTTTTTCTCCTCTTTCGTTTTGGTGTAGTTTCATTACCGATTTTTAAAATTTTTAAAAGAAAGTTTTTGGCTTGTTTTTTTTTGCATTTCAGTTTTTCTTTCAGTAAAGGGGCCTATTCTAGTGGGCTTAAACTGAAATCCTTCTTTGTGTTTGCTGCACTAGGTAACCTCGCCACGCATTCAAGTGTAGTTTTCTTTTTTAAATTTTTAACTTTAAAAAACCCCTTTTTTGGACTCTGCCTTTTTTCTCAATCTGAAAAATTTTATATTTCTTTGATTTTTCGTTCTTTTTTTTGTTCCTTGCTGCCTGGTCCTCTGGGCCGGGTAGAAACTGAGTTGTTGCCTTGTCAGGCGTGGAAATTTTTTTTAATTAAAGATACTTGAGGTTTTTGGCTGGCCATGAGTAAATCAAGGCCTAAAGATTTTAAAAGGGAAGACCCTGCCCCGCTGCAAAACTGGACAGGTAAGAGATAAAATCAGCCCTAAGCGGGGGCTACAAACAGGGGGTGAATGTGTCCCTTGATCGAAGGGGCACCCCAAACCCTGATATAAAACAGTGACTCCCCTCAGCCTTCTCTGGCGGCAGTCATGCCACTTTAAACAACTCCTTCTGCGCTGACTGATCAGCACACAGTCTGCAACCGTTTTTTTCCCCTTTTCTCCGCCCCTAAACGGTCGCTATCTGACGTCCAGGTACGACCACCCCTGTTGGGCTGCATAACGTTGCTTGGTGGCTGGTTCACCGCGCAGAAAACTTGTTGCCCCCACCCAACCCCTACATTCCCAGGGGGGTGTCAAAAACCCTCCCTCCCCACAGGTCTCCTACCCCCCACCTTCCCAGGGGGTGTCACCGGCTTTCTTTTCCCGGGGCCCCTACCCCGAACGTTACAAAGCCGACCATGGCCCAGGCTTTGTCTGGGGCGCGGGTACACGGCCCCAGGATGGGCCCCCAGATAAACCCCCTCCCGGGTCAGGCATGTCCAAAGAAACCAGGCCATATGTTTCCTTCAATAGAGTTTTTCCCATCTCACAGTACATGCGGTCCTGGCCGTGTCTCGGGGGAAAAAACCCCTCACCTTTTCCCTCCGGATTTCCCGGGGCCGCGTGTGCTTCTATTGAAAAAAACCCTTGGGGGACCCTTTTCTGCTTGACCATGGAGGGATACAAGTCAAGGCCCATTTTCTATCGGCGCGCAGTTTTGTCACTCCCCCCGAGCGCCTGGTATTCCAATGCCAGCCCCCATATCCCCCACAGAGCCATCGGGGCCGATTGGCCAAACTGGTTCGAATCGTGTCCCCAAGGCGTACATCACCGGGTGTGAGGGGTTACTTTGGGCCCCGCCCTACATTTTTTCCGCCGTCAATTTTTGTCTCAAGGCTGAAAACTAAACCTACCAACTCTTTTTCTGGTAACTTTTTGAGGGGGACGCAATCGCGTGTTCCTCAGCTTTGACGCATTAAGTGCTTCAAGTGTAACGACTGGACACTTGCCAGGCTTGCAAAGCACAGTAAACAAAGCCCACTGGCGGGGGAGCTGCACCCCGTAGGGGCGGGGGGGCGAAAAGGGGAAAGGACATCGTTGGGAAGGGGTCCATTGGTCCACCTGGGCCCGCGGGTGCTGGGCGGGGTGAGCCTCAGCCACTGTGACCAGGGCCCAGTCTTCTGCAAACGGCTCTCGCTACCAAGGGGATGGACGGGGGCGGCGACACTCCCTCTCCCATATCCCTGCAAACCCCATGGGGGGAGAGGGTTTCCTCCAGTGACAGTAAGCGGAAGCCACGCAGTGGTCCCCGCTAAAAAGGTCAAAAGCAAACGGGGGGGCAACACAAGGTGGGGTGACCATCCCCCTGGCCGCCTAGAGCTTCTTAACGCGAGGAGCCAAAAAACGCGCTGTCAACCTGCGCATTCCTGCAGTTTTTTGGCGGACTTTAAGGGCTGCGAATCACCACTTAATTTTGCCATCGCTTCACCAAAAAAAAAGGGAACGTCGAGGGACTACTCCGATGCGGGGTTTTTGATCAGCCGGCCGTTGGGAAGTGCGAGCCTAAGGGCCAGGGGTTAAGCCTTCAGGGCAACCCTGCGAAAGGCCAAAATTCTTCTTAGTGTCCGGTGACTCGGTTTCTCTCTCTCCGGGGCAAACTCGCAAGGACCCCTCGGGTCATGGGTGGAGTGATCCCAAAAAACATGGGAGAGGCAACAATTTTAAACCCCAAAAACAAAAGAGCCCCGCACGACTTTAAGGGGATCACTGTCTATTTCCCCCGCCCCCATTTCCCCGACTCGTCCTCTTACAGGAAAAAAACCGCTTCACCCCTTCCCTTTTCTTAACCAAATAACATTCTTTTCAACCCCCCAAATTTTTCAAGGGTAGGGGGCCCATGTTTGGGATTTCCAAAAGTCGTCCCCCATGGGTTTCGTGCACAAAAACATTCTCTACCCCACTACCTTCAAGAACTTCTCTTGGAGATTCCCTCCAAATCGGACCCTTCACGTGTCGTTTCTATTTTTGCCCCCGACCAGCACTTGGCTTTGGACGTGTTAGGGCCCCTCAGCGCACATCCGGCGTGCGTGTGCTGCGGAGCCGTGCCCAATCCTTGTTGGGGGGATTTAAACTGACGTTGAATCCCAATATAACGGGTCTGGTGGCACCGAGAGGTATCCGCCCTTGTCAGTCTGCTCCGAGACATTTCCCCACGGCCGCGAATTTTCCATTTGTGGCGGGGTATCACCCCATTGACCCCCGGCTTTACCTTTTGGGAGGTAATGCCCCCTTTTAAACAGCGCTTCCCCCGCATCGATCGTTTTTACGCTTCCCCCCGAAGTCACGACAACGTGAAAGGGTCCGGGTTCTGCCTGGTTCTCTGATCACCTGGCCCTACTTACCACCAGTCCCTGCAAAACGCCCAATTTTTCCCCTCTCCCTATTGGCGTCTCGATAAAAAAACCCTTCTGGGGGAGGACCCACTTTAGGGGATTGCATCGAGGCTCTTCCTCTCGTTCGAGGCCGCGCCCCTCTATGCCCCCTAACCAGGGGGGGAACTCTCAAAGGAAGATTCGGACCACACTATCCGATTCGTTCGACACGCAGGCAACCAACGACGAGACTTTCGCCGTCTGGACGACGAGTCGTCAATCGTGTCCGGTCCCCCTGCTTGCCGGCAACACCCCAGCTGACCTAGCTCGCGCTAACGAGCGGTGCGCGAAGCTTCCTCAGAATGAAAGAGTTTTACAAACCCCCGTTTAACAGCTCTTGCCCTGACAGTCCTGGCGCTCCGAATCTGGCGCGGGACATGGCACCGTGTTTTCAACCTTTGAAAAAACTTCCTTTTGAGGGTCTGTGGTGTCCGCGGGGATGTTCCCCCTCTCACACCGACGGCAGCATTTTCAGGCCGTCTTCTGCCGTGCCCGTGGGCTCGGGAGGACTCACCGTTGTCGAGTCTCTGGGCCGGCGCTCTCTCATCTTCAGCGAGAGAAACCCTTTACCGCCCTTTTTTACCCACCAAGAACTCTCGGGGCGCTGGGCTCCCCGAACAGGGTAAGGCCCCCGGGTAGACGGTCTCAAAATCCCGGAGTTCTACTCGTTCTTCTGGGGGGAGCTGTCGGACCCTTCAGGGAAGTGCTGGACAAATCTCTGGAGTTAGGCCTTCCTCCCCAAATGGGGTCGAAATCCGTCCTGACCCCCCTGCCCAAATCAGAGCGGATGGAGATTAAAAACTGGGGGTCCCATCTCCCCCCTCACCGTGGACAAGATACTTAGCCCCCCCCCCTCGCCATGCGCCTGAGCGAGGTTTGGGGATTGTTGGTGCACCCTGATCAGGGCTACTGTTCCCGGGGGGAAACCATCTTCGTAGTCTTCACCCCGCTCGAACGGGGCCCCTGGGTACGCCCCTCAGAAAGGGGGGGCCCCGGCCTCCCGTCTCTCGCCACAAGGGGCTTTCGACGGGTTAACCCGACTATCTATTCCCCCTTCTTCGTGCTTTTTGGGGTTTGGAGATCTTTCCTGTCTACCCCGCGAAAAGCTCTACGCCGGTGCCACGTGCCATGTCGGGGGGGGGGTGTAGCCTGACGGCCCCTTTGCTTTTGGTCGTGGCAAAAACGACGGGCTTGTCCGCTGTCGGGGGGAAATTTTTTCTTTTTCTGGCCGCCGAGCCGTTTTTTCAGAAATCGCAGGTCGGACTGGGGTTGGCTTCCGTCGCCGGGCCAACCGGAAGAAGCTGGTCGTCTCCGGATATGCAGATACTTCACGCCCTTCATCCAGAAGACCGGACTTTCGACCGCCTCCCAAATGTGTAGGCGTTTACTCCGACAGTCTGGGCCCAGCTTAATGCCGTTAAGGGCCACGGGGCCTGTGGGCAGGCAGCTGGGGTTTTTTTTCCGTCAGGCCCCACTTTTGTTTGCTTTTTCGAGCGAAGGCACCAAAATTCTTGGCGTCGTGATGGGGAACACCCCTGCCCCTGGGGGCCGGGAGCCTAGAGGATTTTCTGGGAGAAATTCCTTGCAGCAATACTCGGTGGCGTTTTAGGGCGTCTGCCATGTCCTTCGTGGCCGCGTCCCAGTTTCAACCATTTCCCCTTTTGGCCCCAGGTTTTGGTACCTTTTTTAAATCGTGCCTCCCCCTCCGGCTCTTTTCCCGGGTGCAGGGGGGAATAGCCAAATTTTTATGGGGGGGGCAGGGGGCTTGGACTCGTCTACGAGACCCGTGTGCTCCTGTCACCTGGGAGGACTCGGGCTGGTTTACCTTGCGTCCAAGGTGACCATGTTCCGGATGCTGTTTGCCTACCGATTTTTTCGTCCCAACCTGGGTGCCCTCCCTGTCCACGCCTGACCCGGCACTTCCTCGGAAAATTCCCACATCTGGGGCTTGGGTGGCAGGGACTGTTTCTCCCCAAATCGGTGGGGCCGCAGCCCGGGGCACGTCCGAGTTTTTCCCCCGCCGGTTTTTTGTGGCTTGGACTCCCCCGCAACCAAAACCGAAAACTTTCCATCCACTGTCTGGGGTCTCCGTGGAAATTCCACTCCTCTGACTTCCCTAATCCCTACCCCGCCCCACTCCCCCTTTATCCCTTCCTGGTCTTTCGGGATTAAAATTGGGTGACATGCTCGCGGGGACGATGGTTGGAGGGGGGACTCCTTGCAGGTTTTGACGACCCGCCCCGTCGCCTCGCAAGCCCTGAAATCAAAAGGAACAGGATCCGGCTTTCTGCGCCTCCGCTTCCGGGGGGGCAGGGATTCCGGGGCCTGACCCCGGGCCAAAACCCCTTTTTTTTTAAACCCCCGCCCGCTCTCCGGCAATGGGTCCCTCTGCTTCCGCATTTCCCAACGGGGGTCGATCCCGTTTTGACACATGGTCAAGGGCTTGGGATAGACGGTTTCCGCAAGGGCCAAAGGTCCAAGCCCGGGTCAAATGGAAAGGCCTAGCCCCCTCACCATCCTTGGGACTCTTCCGGGTGGTGTGGCGCTTCAACAAGAACCGTCTAGCTGACCCCATATTTTCCTTTATCATGCAGGGTTGGCCGCCTCCCGCCTGTGCCTCGGGGGCCTGGTCGAGGGGGCAGGGGTGGGCCCTGCTGGTGTCCTGTCCAGGCAACACCCCTTGGCGATTGGGTACTCCCCCACAGGCTTTTGGGACGCCCCAGACGTCTCTGAGGGGTTTGTATGTCGGTTTCTGGCCCCAAATCTCCTCTGTCCCCAAATCGATCTTGCCCAAATTTCGTTCTCGTGTTGGCCAAAAGCACGGTCTCAGGCTCCTGGGCCTGCTATTTTTAAGATGGCAGAGTGCCTGCTCCCTAGAATTGTCCTCAAGGCCCTCTGAAGTCCCGACTCCTCAAGGAATATGCTTGGCACCTTGGGCAAAAACAAAGACGGGGTTTAGGCAAAAAGGGGCGAAAGAGAGGCGCTCTGCTCCCTCCTTGGTGGGGAGCTCCTCTTTATTCAGGCCTGACCGTAAGGGCCTTCTGTTTTTTATTTATGACCGAAGGGTTTGCACTCCCAAACCCTAAAATTGTTTTTTGTTTATTTTCTCCTTGGTTTTTAGTATCTCGCGGAAAAGGAAAAACCCATCTCTCTTCCTTTTCATTCTTATTCTTTTGGTTTTTCATTATATCTTCAAGTCAATTTGATGTTCCGTCACCCTTTTTGTTCTTTCGGTTATCGTTTTTGAGAAACTTATCCTTTTGGAATACGTTATTCTCCCCCACGGGCCCCCCTTTATAAATAATAAATAAAAAAAATAAAAAAATAAAAAACCACACCACAACCCCAAATAGTCAAACCACAGAAAGGCACTACATTCCAAAAGTAAGGCTAGTGTAAATTACCATCAAACATCCAAATCTCTCAATTACAATAAACGCATCCATCACTTGAATACATTCATAGTTATTTAGTTGTATCATTTAGTATTATAATAAAGTTATATAAATAAAAAGTAGTGAACACTATTTTATTGGGATGGGCATGCTTAATTCTCACTACCATCAATTGTTTGACTGGTATATATTGTTTTGTGTATGTGTATTAGTCATACATTGAAAAAAAAATATAATAATAAATTCAGAAATGCACTTTTAAAATTATAAAAAATACTTTTTTTTTAAAATTTCCTCCCAACCCCCCCCCCCCCCATTATGACTTCAAGTCGTTTCCTTCTATTTGTACTAAGTTTCGTCACCAGCGGGGCCAAGTATCTCTGGTGGGTAAGCTGCTGATCCTTCGGGACCTTTTTTAGCCTGTTGTGTTTTTGCTGCACTCGTGACACGACGCGGATACGAGTAAATCATGCGTACTAGATTATATTGCGCGCGTGATGGCTCCGCGTAAACACAGCGCAGGGACAACGTGGGGTGAGAAGAACACAATACGATTAATTTGATTGGGATAAAATTTTAATTTATAAAAAGTCCCGAAAAATTCATCATCCGCTTTAGCAGAAAAAGCGGATCAAAGATGGCTGCCAATCCGATATGCATTGTTTTATTCACCCATCTGTATTTCATACATCAGTTATCCGATTGTTACTATTTACACACAGAAATAAAGTCAATAAAATTTACTAAACGCACTATCAAAATGTTAGTGCGACAAATTCAAAATGGCGTACCATCCTAATGGCTGAAGAATATTGTACTCAAATTTCTTTCTATTCAAAATATAGAGAGAAAATAAACGAAACGTAAATTCGAAAAATATCTTCTGTTATGATATAAATTGCTTCAATTTATTCACACAAATGGCAATTAAAAGTTATTTAATTTAGACGCAAAACTCTACAATTTATGAAAATGCAGTTTCATTAAATAATAAATGTATAGATTCTTTTTTAGAGTCTACCTACTGAGTCGCATAACTGATTTTCATTGGGGGACATTACATTTAAAGCAGACCAAGCCAACACTGTAGGCCCCGACACCATTAACGTGCGAGAAATTGTCGATTTCTCGGCCGGACTACTACGTTAATTTCAGATTTGGTGCATGCCTCTTCCAGAAACAGTAACACTAGAATCGTTTTACCGATTTTATTTTAAAATATTGTCAATAACAGGTCGCGAATGGGCAATCAGAAAATTATTGATTGTATTTTTCGAATTTATCTTTATTTTATTTTCTCTATATTTTGAACGGAAATAAATTTGAGCACTATGTTCTTCTGCCGTTTGGATGGTGACGCTGCATTGCCATTTTAAATTGGTCGTACTAACATTTTGATAGTGCGTAAAGTTAATTTTATTGGCTTTAGTTCTGTGTATAAATCGTAACAATCGGATAAATGATGTAAGAAATACAAATAGATTAATAAAACAATGCATATCGGATTGGCGGTCATCTTTGATCCGCTATTACTGCTAAAGTGGATGATGAATTTTTGGTGACTTTCAATATTTTTCTTTAAGATATTGAGTTCTTTCGATAAGCTAAGTTTCAAATTTTTATATAGTTTTTTCATTCTAGAATTCTAGTCTGATTGAGCTTTTGGCTTCTCAATTCATTTTTTTTTATCGCGCGTCATTTTCCCTGCGTGGTGTCGCCTTGGCGCCTGGAGAAGTCACGACGACGCATGCGCAGATCAGCCAGCCAACTCTGTTTACACTGTCATACCTAATGCAATAAGCCGGGTACACACGATCTGTCGTAATCACTCCGTCCAATCAGAGCAAGTTGCATAATTTATGAGGCGCGTTTCTCAGTCAGGGAAAATTACCCAACTTTGTGCGCAGACTTTGTACGCATGCGTGAGCGTCGTGATGAGGATTTTTGTGATTTTGTTGGGTGAACATAATGGGTCTATAAGCGGCGGCTTGAGAAATAATACCAACATTTTTATTTTCTAATAACGTATTTCCTGTTCAGTTATAAAAGATGATTTCGAAAGAATATTTATAAAATTAAGTTTAAGTTACATAAATGCACACAACATAATAAACCGTAGGCTTATAAACAAATTTATAAATAATTTTTTTTGAACAGCACGGTTCAATAAAACAATATTGAGGATGCCCTTTTAAATTGTCCATTACAAATTGAAACAAATTAAATTTAAACCTAAATTATCTAAATTGTATTGATTTAAATTTAAAAATAATGATTAATCGAAGAACTCCCGAGAAACATGGATGAATTTCCTTGGTAAAAAATGTCCAGAAGAAGCCAAAAACTAATTGATTATATGGACTTTAATGTTGGAGATTTTCCAACAAAGTTCCACTTTTTCACACAGTTTGCACCACTCTGAAGTAAAGTGTTGGATCTATTTACGCTTTCGTTGATCAAAACATGTTATACCCATGCAATTTAATTTAAATTAAATGGGTTGAAATGAAAAAAAAATGTAATGGGAGTTAATCCGAAGAAAATTTATCGTAGACAGACAGATTAGCAAACACAACACATGACATTATTTTATTGTCGATACACAACAAAATCAAGTCGGGCCATCAAATTCCATCTCGCAATCTTCTCGTGGTTTGGCCCGTGATTAGGGGAGTTTATCTCCCTGAAACTAATAGCGAGCTCTGGGTCGTCGTCGGGGAACTTTCCCCTTCCCTTTGACTACCTCCCCGACGGCGACGACAATGACAACACGGACGGATGATGACACAGACGGAGACGACCACGACGTGGGGGTTCCTCTGACCTCCCCATACGCTTGTGGCCGGTTCTGACCAGCATCCCCCCGCGTCATCCCTTACGTCCCTCCCTTCGTCTCGATTAGCCAAGTTGCATAAATATGAGACGTTAAGCAATATTTAATCAAATCAATCAAAATCAAGTCAAAAGTAACGACATAAAAAAATTCATTAAAAACGTGTCGGACTCTAATTGAAAATAGTAGTTCACATTTTTTAAAACATATATTTGACCATAGGCCCCTACTAACACTAACTTTTTCTTCAATTTTAACTTTCGAATTCCTTAACTGTATTTAATAATATAGCGATTTATAATATAATTGTTTGGGAAGGCTACCCAGGGTGCAATTAATGCTTCTCTTCAGGTGTCTAACTATGTATGTTGCGAATAAGACAATTGTGAAGGGATGTCCGAGGTCTGTTTAAGAGGACTCAATCCCTTGCATTCGCATTAACGACTGAGGAAAACCTCGGAAAAACCTTCAGTCAGGATTGCCGGTCTCGACGGGATTTGAACCCGGGACCTCCCGAATCAGAGTCGCGCGCTTAACGCTCGAGCCAACACAGCCGGTAATTAATATAGTGACCATTATTATTAGTTAGATCATTTAAAATATCACACTAGTTTATACTCGTGATATTGCATGAATAAATAAACCGTAACGAAACTGAGATGGACCCATCCATCCATCCATACTGTATATCTCCCAGTTGGATAGGCGAGTGAATAGATATCATGTCTAGCAAGTAGAGCTGAACCGACCTAACTATGTGGATGTTTTACAATGAAACCTAACAGACACCCTGCAGTCCACCCCCCGTACAGTTCTCAGAACAACAAACAAACACTAATCAGCTGACAAGGTAAACCAACCAGCCTCGGGAGAAAGCTAACTTGTGTTACGACGCAGAGGAGAGCGAAGCTGGGGACAGCGAATAAAAGATTCGTGAACTTTATCGATCATGCATCAATGTTTCATGCGATTCCTGCATGTGTAATTAATTGGACATTTTGTAAAATTTTGTTGATAAAAATCATGTCCCCAATTTTAAAGCTGGATGTATGTTGATCAACCATAGAATCATTCTAGAATCTACATTTTTACCTATTTTACTCGCATGCAGCTGTGGCGCGATCTTGGATTTTTTTATATTTATTTATACTGTATCCTATTCAGTTATAAAATGTTATTTAAAAAAGGAATGTTATTAAATAAAATGTCATTTAAAAAAGGAATTTAATTTAAATAAAATTTAGCTAATCTTTATGTGAAACTAAATTATCACAAAAAATTACCGGTTTCGTTTTGTTTCGAATATACACATAATTATTGATTTACGAGGTATAACACCTCGAAAAGATTCTAAGCTATAGATAGTATAATAAATAAGATGTAATACAAAAATTAATATGAAGGCACTGTTGGTAGAGTGTTTATGCATGAACACAACCAACAATCGGTAGATGCTTAATATGTTGTTTAATTATATAACAACCACAGTCGATTTGAGATATCCAAGACACTTTTTTGTCACTCAAACTATAGGTTTTTCTCAGTAAGTGATCGAATCTCTTTTAAAATTAATTTAATTTTTTCCAACAATATTTAAAAAAAAAACTGGACCGCGAACGAAACGGTTTCGGTCAGGTCGAGTGGACAACCTAGCTGGGGTTTCACTATAGCAGAGCAAAATGTCAGGGAGTTAATGTTCGAGGTTGACGATTTATTACGTTGTTCGTTAAGAAAAACAAGATAATTAAAACATTAACATGAGTGAAACCCTTATTAATGGCCGTAATAAAATACTTTAAAGTTTAATTTAACTGGATCAAATTAAAAAATGGCGGGTAAAAAATTTGACTTCCTTAAAGTTCTTTATACTTATCATTAATCACGAAAATATGTATTCCAATTAACTTGCAAGGGTTACGCCCCTTTTGACACAAAATAGCTTTGTTAAGAGGACTTGCTAAGGTTGGCGCAACTAAATAAGTTTACGCGCTTAGGTGTTTATGATTGAAGATGAATGAACGGTTAAATATTTTGTAAGAATGACAATTTAAAGTAAGGACTTTTCCATTGATATCCATACTTGGTTGGAAAGAATGAGCAAAATCATCAAAACTAAAAGAAAATCCAATACATGGATTTCAATTCGTAAAATTGTCATTACACCGTTTATCTTACGATTAACAAAAGTAACCTGTGAGTTCACATTGATTTAAACGTAAAGATCCGGTTAAAAAATGCGTAAAAATGTTGACTTGCGAAATAAATTCCTATATTTCACATTAATAATAAAAAACATAGAATTTATAATTTTTTAAATTTAAAATCGATTAATTAATTGAGGAATGCGTACTGGATCTTATAAATGAATTATTTATGAACGAAAGTGAAATATCATGACGTTCCAACAGTGTACCCGGAAAAAGCAGAAATCTGAGGGCTTTAACTCGTATCGTCTATCCTCAGCGAACCCTCTTAAGAGTACTTCCGTTACAACAAAGATTGATCAGACTTTGGACACCTGGCCACACTGAACTAACTCCATCAATCAATCAATGATCGGCAAATGCTGATAGTTTACAACACCTATCAATCAACATAACTAGAGATGAAACTGCTAGAGGCGTAGCGGAGAAATTACCCAACCTTGACTTGCCAATATTTAAAACTTGACCTAATTTACATTTTGAACACGAAAATATTTGCTGTCTGCTTTAGAAACTTGGCAAATTGGATGACACTGGCATTCCTTGGACTATAGCCTTAGTTTGTAACAAGGAAAACGATACAATGATCAAAATTAACCAACGGTGTATTTGGTTTTGGAACAAATTTGTGGTTGAGTTGTATTTTCATTTCGCTTGTTCGTCTTGTAAACTAGCTATTGTGGAAATATATTTGTGCAAATTCATTTCCAAACATAGTGTTTGATCGTGACAGCTTCATCTAAGCCTACATCAAGTATTGGCGAGAAAATGTCAAGGTACAACAATATCTTGCATTAAGGTTGGTTATAGCTTGTATAGGTTGTCCTACGTAAGAGTGACTTTACTATATGATATCCATAGAAAAAACATTGAAAATCATATTGTGTACTCCTTGCAACCAAGTATTTCGACCATTTGCCATTCCATGCATCCTGCCGTTTATGTGTAAAAGTACTGAGAAATTATTAAAATAGCTGCTGTTGTCATTGAAAGAAAATTGTTTAAAGAAAATGGAAATGATTTAGTTAGAAAATTACTAAAAGTGTAACTAAGAAATTTCTGCTAGAGAATATGAAGAAATGCTTGTTAACGATGAATAATAAATTAAACTTGGAATACATGTATGCACTTAAAATAGTAAACAGCAATAAAACAAACGTGAAGTAACGAAATGTCAGAAAATACACAAAGCTAATTCTGATACACATATTTAAAATAACATGATGTTTAAGTTTATTAACTATTTAATTGCTTTTAATTGGTGCAACATTTAAAATAATATGATTCCAAAACAGCATAACAAAAAGTGGTGGTAAATTTTTTATGTAAAACTGTTTAGCTATATGTTACCTTTTCTTTTTTTCTAGTGCATTCCGTCTATCTTCAACAATCAACAACTAGGGGTGAGTAGTACATGTAGTTAGTTATACAGGTGCTAGTCCTCAATGCTGGTTCACCTGAACGCGAGGCAGACTCTACCCAGGGCTCTGAATGGCCCTTGATTGTAGACAGGAGTGGAGATGACCCTAATAGAAATCAGAAGGTCGCCAACAGGTAGCCAAAAGCTAACCAAGTAGTCACCACGCAGTTAGCCAATAGGTCGCCACAAAGTAACCAACAGGTCACCAACGAGTTCACCAATTTAGTCGCCAAATGAAGCCAAAAGTGCGCCAACAGGTCGTTTTGTGTCAAAATACGACCTCTTGGCGAACTGTTGGCGACCTCTAAAAAATAGCGACTAGGTTGCCATGAGTTCGCCAAAAAGACGCCAAAAGGTTGCCACGAGATCGCCAAGAGATCGCCAAAAAGACGCCAAAAGGTCGCCAAGAGTTCACCAAATTAAAGCCTCCGGTCATAATATGTATTTAGTATGCATGGGTAGGATGTTATATAAAAATGTAGAAGAATGTAAGGAAACAGATTGAAGACCACGCTTTTCGAATTTATTATATATACCATCAAAATCACCTCAAATTGAATTACTAAGTTCAATGTAGTTCAGGATGAAGATATTCACAGCAGGAACGTACAGGGCATATAGCAGCATTATTAATTATGTATTGAATTATAAGAACTCTGTTCTAAATGCAATACATTCATTAAATTGATGTTTCGTAACGGACAAGCCATGATTTTTGTCTTCACCTAAATTTTGATAACATATTTACTAAGATTTTATGTAGCTCTAAGTAGGACCAAAGATTAGTCATGACTCATGACTAATCTTTGGTAGGACGTCACAGGAAACTGCCATGTTTGATGTTGCATTATGTTTCTATTTACACACGAAACTAACTTTTCTAGGCTATATAAATATTATATTGGGTTACACACATTTTTCTCTTGCCGACATGCACCTTGTATTGTACACCAGCAACTATCCTCCTCGCGTTCTCAACACTAATAAAACGCCTGTACAAACGTAAAATACACTGTCGAGCACTGCGATGCTAACGTTCACTTCTTCTCTCGACCGCACGCTTGTTTCAAATGGCAAGCAACCTCTTTGCATCCTAGAACCACCCCAAGCCCGTTGAAGGACAAGGCAATGACCTGAAAGAATGCAGTTTATACGGCGCCAACAGTATGCCACGAGGTATCCACGTGACAATCTTTTGTAATCTCTTGGCGACCAGTTGGCAACCTCTTGGCGTAGTCTTGGTGACGTCCATCAGTTGGTGAACACATGGCAACCTTATGGCTGACGTTTGGCTTCTCATTTGTTAAATAAAATCACCAACAGTTCACCAACAGGTCGCCAAAAGTGATCACCACTTGGTAATTAAATGGCGAACTGTTGGCAACCTCTTGGCGTAGTCTTGGTGACTTCCATCAGTTGGTGAACACATGGCAACCTTTTGGCGGACGTTTGGATTATTATTTGTAAATCACCAACAGATCACCAACAGTTCACCAGCAGGTCGCCAAAAGTGATCATCACTTAGTAACTAAATGGCGAACTGTTGGCAACCATTTGGCTACCTTGCCCAGCTGAGAGCAGAAGTTGGCGAATCATTGGCTGCCTCTTGGTGAACGCTTGGCTATCATATATTTAGTTGAAATTTTGGTGGCGACCTTTGGCGACCACTTGGCAACCACTTGGCGATCAAAAACAAGCCTTGGTGAACTGTTGGTTACCTCTTGGCAACCATTTGGCAAACAAATATTTCTACATGGGGAGAGCCATTGTGAGTAGATTTGTGAGCCGGTCTCGACATTTACACAAGTCGTGAACCGTTTAATCCAACCTAAGTAATCCTGAACAAGCGTGAGAAATTTGACGTTTTATCAGGATCTGAGAAACACGAAGGAGTCTAACAGGAAATAACGGCGTAGGAGATAATCACGCAACAACGGACGTTGCGGTGTGGAATGAGTGAATGAATTTAAAACGATAAGAAATCAGTGTGAAATGTGGTCAAGAAAGAAATTAGATAAAATGAACACAGACAGAGTGAGTATACATAGTATCTAGTATCTAATATTTATAGTATCTAATATCATAGTATCTTTGTAATGTGGAAACTAATATATACGAATATGAATATAAATGAATAGCCAAGGGCAAACCGTTGTAAAAGTGATAATCTGTTAAAAGTCGATAATTCATTGAAGCAGATTCATTATTAAAGTGCCACTATCATAGGAATCATCCACTAAGATCAATAATGCAACTACAATTTACAAGATAAATAGTTACCGTCTCGGTGGCCTAGTTGGCTAAGGCGCCTGACCTATACCTGGGATGTGGGAGACTCGGGTTCGAACCCCGATCGGGATGGATTTTTTAACTCCTGAATTGTATTAAATATTATTATGGGAATGTAATTTCAAGTAATCATTTTTTTTGTAGCTGAAGTATTGTGTTTAAGATCATGATTTTAGGACTATTCACTCTTCAAAATAAAACAAAGATTACGATATTTCAAATGTTATTCAACCTACTTTATCTGTTTTTTTAATGACGGTTGAAGAAAGCACTAAAAATCATGATCTCAAACTTGCCCTACTCTATTTTTCATAATTTTAATAAGTATTTTGTTCCTCCGTAGACAATTCGAATAATTATTGAAATGGAGACTTGTTGAATATTTTTAATTACATATTTATTAATGTTTAACGCAAAACTCGACGATGGCTGATGATAATGAGCGCGAAAAGTAATAAGAAAGAACCAGTTCGAGTTTCAAATCTACGTCTGTTTGTGACGTGTGTGTTTGTATCACTGCCTCCTAAATGCTGCTCGTGGAAGCCACGAGCAACATCTAGAAGGCAGTGGTTTGTATCTTCATACCGACAATTTATCAAACAGCGCGGGTGGCCTTAATCATTGAGATACAACAGGCAAAACCCCGTCTAGTTACGACGTAGAAGTAATTCGTGTTTCATATAATAATATTCTAAACTGAATGCATTGTTCGTAATTTCATGCCCACAGGTGCAAACATCACATTTCAACTGCATTCATTAGAAACTAGAGTAGAAGACTCGTTTTCTTTACCGTGATGTTCAACCCGATGCGCCCACTCCACCCCAGCTTGTCTCGCGGCTGGATCGGGTTCCCTGCATACAGTATGGGGCCGACCTCCGAACCCTGACGCAATCCTCGCCACGAATATTTCCTGATTTCATTGTCGACGCCCCCGACCACGACAAGTGGTATAATCACTCGCGCATGCGCGGCCCCGCGGGGGACTAAGTGCAGCCAAGTGCAGAATCACGAGGTAAGAATTAAAAATGATAATTGATCAATGTTTCGCTTTCAAAAGAACCGCCCTTTTACGATCGCGTGAAATATCTCCATATACAAGTGTTTATTATATGACGTGTGTACAGGCGAGCGAGTAGCTATCTTACTGTGTCTTCTTTTGGTACGTGTTTGGTATGGTATTTGTGTTTCTGTGGTACGTATTGTCTTCATTGTATTTCGAACGTATATACGTAGCATCTACCAATCTTGTTTGTGTAAAATAGATCACCCAAAACAAGGGCTTTCTAGTTATGTGATGGGGGCTGCACTTTAAGTGATGTGGTGTAAGCAAGTGCAGCCTATCTTGAAAAGCGGGCGTTGTACTCAAGCGTGCACTAAGGCGTGACGGTGCAAGGCGGTGCAGTCTTTTGTGTGGTAGGTTCCATCTTACACCAGGGCGTGGTGGTGCGATGTGGTGCATACAAGTGCAGCGTGCTCCGTACAAGCTGTACTCCAGAACGGAGGGGCCTAGAGCACTCCGGTGTGCGGGCAGTGTACTTCAGCTCGCATCCAGGTGTGGGTGACCGTACCACTTTGGAGAGGGTCAAGGTTGTGCTTACATAGTGGTGTAGATTGGAGCAACCTAGTGCACCCTAGTGCGCGGGCAGTGTACTCCAGCTGGCTCCAAAGAATGCGTACCTCCTGAGAGGGGACAGGAGGTGCTTGGTGGTGTAGACTGGAGCACCCTGGTGCGCGGGCAGTGTACTCCAGCCTGCACCCGGGCGTGACGGCGACTGCACCGAGTGGGAGGGTGCCAGCCAGTGGTCACGAGCCGCGTGTCTGGTCAAGTAACAGCTCGCCCTCATCAGAAGATGTAATCACACAATCTCGAGACGAGGAACTGTATCATCTAGATTCTAGAGCAACTAGAACACCACTGAAGAACACACCGCACACTTGTCCCACATCACAAACACATCTCGCGGGTTCATCTGATACTTGAGACATCACTATTATCAGCACTGATTGAGGACGTCAACGCCATGATGTATTTAATTTGTAATTAGAATCGTGCTGTTAATGAGCTCAACAGTTATATTGATATTGTCAAACCTGACGGGTGAACCGTGTTTGATGTTTTATAACCTGTACCGTTCGTAATATCATTGAAATTGGTTTACTACTATTGATGAAATATTTTCGGTATTTTGGTAAATTTTCAGAGCAGTACGTACATTAGTGTTCACTAATATGTACATAGGTATAAACAGCATTCCAAGGTTCTTGGGTTAAACCGCGTCAAAATAATGACCTTGTCAGCACTGACGTTAAGTTGTTCCTTTATGCCTCCCCCCCCCCTTCGGCCCCTCTTAGTATGCACTGTGTTATCGCTTCCACGTTAAACACACATTAAAAGCAGCTTCTAAAAAGGTGTTGTCCGTGATTAATGGTGATTTTCTATTCCATAATAAACCATTTTCAAAATCACCAGCGCCATTTGCTCGTAAAGCTTTATGGGTGCATGCAATGCATATGCTCGGGTGAGTGGCGGACTGCCTGACTGTATGGGAGAAGCAGTGCGCCACACACCCAAGCGTATGAGAGTCAGCGTGTTACCGTCCCTTGCTCCCATAATGTTTTGCGCAATATAGGTGATGTTGATTATGATAATCATCTATTCACATTTTAAAAATAACTTTACGTGTGAAATGCGTGTACATTTCTTGTAATCTTGGAGTTAATAATATTGTTTGTAACCCGTTTTGCCCACCTCGAAAAAATTCCACCTTTAATCGTTCATAATGTTCTTTTAAAATTTGCACACAAATTCATGCATTTATACAAGGCTTGCCTAACGCGGTACCTTTGGCCATTGAAACCACGAGGTATCGAATTCACTCGCAATCCGGTTTGTTAGCGCTATTATTATGTTAATATAATATGACTGCAGTAAACATTCCAGACGGTACAACATTGCAACAACGAATGCATTACTGAGATTTACTGAAGGTAAGTGTATATTCAAGTAATTCGAACCCACTTTTGCAACAATAACTAATAATATATAGCAAATAAGGTATATTGTAACCATAACCCACAAATATAAACTAATTATCAATTATTTAATAACCAACAATAATCAATAACCCAAAATGTTTAATTTTTGGGGTGGTCAGGGGGTCGGGGTTAGCGCTAGCCAAACTTAATACATATAACAACGTCACCTCCACCAACAAAAAGGTTTAAAAAATCAAATGGAACGTATTATTTCATTCTTCTTCGACGTACTCTTGCTTAGTCGCCTTCGCTTCCTCCTTCGAGTGCTACCCTCCCCCAGGGTCCATAGATACCTAACAGCAGCTTACAGCAGCTTAGCATAAGTATCTAGTGGACCCTGCCTTCCCCTACCTCGTTGCTTGTTCATGGTTAAACCAAACGTGCGCTGTTCTTTAACTGATGTTACTGATTTGTATATATTGTGTAAGATATTAACAAACATTTTGTTGCAAATTGTGTGTTTGAATACTCATATTTCAAAAATTAACAAAACATGCATTCACACCAGCTGATATAGTCTATAGTGCTAGTTCTTCGTGACACAATAAAATATTCTAACGGTTCTTTATTTTGTAAATATTATTTTACTTCTGCATCAATAATAATTATTCTTGTATGCGGTGAACACTTAAACATGGAAGATAATTTCCTTGAAAAGAAAGCTTCTAAATTTGACAAAGATTTAACTAGACTATACATAAATGGTGTCCGGCGAATATTGAAGCGGTCTTTAATTTTTAAGTGCAGAATTCCTGATGATGGCAGAAGTTCACGGCATTCTGAGTGACCTTGCCAAAGAAATCAACGCCAGAAACTCAATGCTTCTAGGTACTTTACAAACATGTTTCATAATATCGATACAATGTTATATCGGATTATTCTCAACATGGTCTACTGAGTTCTCATATCTGGTTTTGATGATGTTGGTGGATGCGTTGCCTCTTTTGAAAACCTTCCTTGCTCAAGAATAGCTATTCAGGTCGTATATTTAAAATTGATAAAACTTGACAATTATTGTCATAGGCCCCGAAATTCATAAACCGTTTACACATAATACATGTACTCAACGCATGCAATCGTTGTATACAATGGAGTTTTATCTTAAAATTATAGTACCAAATTTCCTTAATCACTATAATTCAACCACAAAATGAACAAAGCTTTATTGACATAATTGAATGGATGACTAGTATATTGTTTGCCTAAAGATAATCATTATTTTCTTTACTAGCTTTTCGATTTCAAACCTTTTAAACTAACGAAGGACTATCTTATTCAGTTTCGAGGTGGGCTTAATCGAATAATTTATTATTCACCTCAATATTTTCTGATGTGCGGTGTCAATCAGTGGATAAGTATTAATAATTCAATAGTGTATCCTTGAATAGATTTTTAGAAATGCTGTCTTTCTTAAAGCACGTTGGCCTTCTAACAGACAAATAGAATATAGAAAGAGTTAACAGTGTTAAGATAATTTTGCTCTAGACTTTTTAAAGGCATCTAACACAGGCAAAGTAATATTACATTTTCTTCACAAATTAAAATTATATTTAGATGACCAATAAAGTCGTGATGAGTGTATACACAGAGGCAATAAGATTTCTTGCATTTTCTAAATTGTTTTGGTTTGGCTCCATTTTGTTTAAAATCTTCGTTACGACAAAGAAGACTTAAATTTTCAAAATATGGCTTAGTATTTACTTTTATCATGATATTAGGTATTGTTCTATTAAATTACTCTGCTGTTCTACGATGGAGTGACTCACTAAGGATGAAAATTCAAAGCATTCTATTTATAATTAATATCACCCAAGAAGTTTATCACATAGTTTTGTCTCTTCTTATTCTTGTAATGTGTGTTAAAGATGGAAACCGAATAAACAATGCCTTACACAAGATCAATACCATTGACCAGAAGATGAAACTGACCAGGATTAAGGTATCATATGCCAGTGCAAGATATTTTATGAATTTTCAATACATAATATTATCTTTAATGTTTATTGTAAAGTTCAGTACTTTGACGTATGCTGTTGTCAATAGAAAGCACATATATAAAAATAATGTTGTAGCATCAGCTGTAGGCTTGATTGTTCGCGATTTATTATGCAACATTGTGATTCTTTCTTTTCTAAATATTATATTTCTTTTACGACAACGGTTATCTGTGGTCAACAATCATCTCTCAGATATCGAAGAAAATGTCCTTGGAAAGAAAGCCGAGATCATGCACAAAGACATAAGTTGCATAGACATTGGTCGTGGTAGAGCAATGCAGAGATCTTTAAGAGCAGGATTCCAGGAGATGGCGGAGGCTCATGACATTCTCTGTGACCTTGCCACTGAGGTCAACGCAATCTACTCGCTTCGGATGCTGCTTCTAATTGTCGGCTACTTCACGCACATGTTGGTTGCTACTGATACAATTGTCATCGCAGACTACCCTCAACAAGGCCTAGCAAGTGCGTTGTTACACATGACGTTCACTCTAGTGACGGATGTTGTCCCTCTTGTAACTATCAGCCTCAGTTGCAGATCTACTGCGACACAGGTAAGCCATATTGAAGTAAATTATTACATATGCTACATTTTAAATGTGTAAAAAGCCTAACGTTTTGTTTGGATTAGTGTTGGGTTATTTGGTGTGATGGCGCATCAACCGTTTTGTCATAATTCGCCTCTTCGCCTAAAGGGTATGGGGAGGAAAATCCTACGTTGGTCAGAACCAGCTACGAGCAAGGGGACGGAAAGTCGGAAGTTCCTCAAGTCCCCGGCCAGAGCTCGCCTCTAGTTTTACCTTCCCTGCATAATATTTGGTGTTTGCATAATGGACTTTCTCTCTTTTGTCGCCTTTTACATTAGCATAGCCAAATTCTACCCTTGGCCCAGATGGGGAATTAGAGAAGAGTTGACAGGTTGGGAAAGAACAGAGAGACAAAAACACAGTGCGAAGAGCTATGAGCGTCAACATATTTCGCCTGCTGATGATGACTGCAGCTAATTAAAGTTGTTTGTTACCTTCATAATCATCCACGATGCGTTCCGTCCTCCTGGGACTTGCAAAATAACAATTGAGATGAGTCAAGTTTGAGTTGAGTTGAGATTCAGTTGAGGCTCATGACATTCTCTGTGACCTTGCCGCAGAGGTCAACGCTATCTACTCGCTACGGATGTGTTTCTAATTGTCTGCTACTTCACTCATATGTTGGTTGCTACTGATACAATTGTCATCTCGGACTACCCTCAACAAGGCCTAGCAAGTGCGTTGTTGCACATGACGTTCGTTATATTGGCGGATGTTGTACCTCTTGTCACTACCAGTCTAGCTTGCAGCTCCACTGCGTTACAAGTAAGCCATATTGAAGTAAAAACCGTTATGACATACATTTACATTAATAAATGTGGAAAAGCCATAGTGACTAGTGGCTACTTTAGTTTGGATTTGTATTGGTTTAACCGTAAGGTCATTATGCGACGATGCGTGAGAAAAATCCAGATCTAAGATCTGTGAATCCTCATGGCCCGGCCAGAGTTCACTTCTACTTCGGAGAGTTTTACTTACAATACTTACTAGCTGATGTTTTGCGAGATGGACTTTGTTTCTTTTCTCTCCTTTCACGATTATCATAGTCCTGCTCTGAGCCAGACTCTACCCCGGGTCCAGAGAGAAGAGTTAAAGGAGAGTTGATTGGTTGGGAAAGAAAGGAGATCTAAAGCCCGGCCTGAAGCGACAACACTTTTCACATGCTGATTTTGCCTGCAGCTATTACAAAGTATTTTGCTACCTTAATCCACGCCGCGATCCATTCTTCTGGGATCGTCCTTCAGTCTGTGCTTTACGTTGTTTATCTGGAAATGTTACCAATTGGAGATGAGTCGATATCAATTAGTGATGTCAATTGTTGAATTATTTATTCAAATGATCTATTGGCAAACTATTAATTGATGTGAATGGTGTCAATTTATAACATTTCCAGATCAAGTGACATCATTATTTTGGAATGTCAATTGTTAATCAATTAAAAGTTCCACCAATTGATCTTGGACATGATATGACGATGACGATGACGATGACGATGACGATGACGGTGACGATGAATGGAACATAATGATAGTGAATACATGGTTACTGAGACGAATAATGAATAGAAAGATAAGTATTGAATTGTAATTCAATGACATTTATTTATTTTATTTTCTTGTCCATGGGATAAGTATTGACAACCCCTATGTCTTAAAAATTGAATCAAACGCGTACAGTACTTTGTAAAGGTTATCAATGCATATAATTTTTTGTTTTATACTCCCAGACGTCATCACATCATGTGTTGCAAGTCAATACCATTTTCAATTAATGTGAATTCAACGTTCGTATAAAACCTTTGTAAAGTTAAATCGAACCCAATTGAGTAGATTTATACATCATTACCGATTCAAAAAAATCAATCGATTTTGTGTACTATGACTCAATCAATATTCAGTAATGTATTTTGCAAGAGTAATGGTTCTATACGCAAATGTTGGCGTTTCTAAAGTTCTAGGCCGGCGCCATTTAGTTATTTCAAATCTACCAATTAAAGATTAAGATACCAATAGTATTTTTGTTTACTAATTATCAATCATTAATTCACATCCGTGTATCGCTGGAGTAACAATGTATGTCTTAACGCCTACATTCTTTTTTCGTGTACGAACGTTCTAGCTGGCGTTTGTTGTTTGTCGTATTTTCGAGTAAATTAGTGATTAACATATACTCAATCGAAGGCTTATTTAAATGAACTTCTAATCATACAATCATTACATTTAATTCGTTGTAATTTCTGGATAAAAGTAGGGTTCAAATTAGCGTTTTAACATCAATGTTTTATTTCTTTTAAGTTTACCGATAGTATTAGGTTCTTGTGCACATATTTTAAACACTTTGATTTCTACATTTGTGGTTCTCCACTTCATAAATTTAACATATCTATTGCACCAACGATTTTGTTTAATTAACAAAGAACTAACTGAAATAATTCGTGTTTTTATTAATGAAACTTGTGTTAAGTTAAAAAGAGTGCGATGTTTACTTAACATGAGAAGTACTCTTCTCCTTCCACGAAAATCACAACTCATGACACTGTCAGAAGTCCACGCCATCCTGAATGACCTTGCCGCAGAGGTCAACTCAATGTACTCGCTCAGACTTCTGCTAATATTCTTGTCTCACTTCGTCACAGTCTTAGCCCGAGTAGATGTTATGGTTTTCTCTGAAATACGTCTTTACGGTCTTAAGAGTTTGTTTCTACGTTTGTTTTATATTTCTGTGACAAACATCTTCCCTGTGGTTGTGATTTCTCTCATATGTCGCAGCACTGTTGAACAGGTGGGTACATTATAATATACATCACAACTCATGACACTCTCAGAAGGCACCCTGAGTGACCTTGCCGCAGAGGTCAACTCAATGTACTCGCTCAGACTCTGCTAATATTCTTGTCTCACTTCGTCACAATCTTAGCCCGAGTAGATGTTATGGTTTTCTCTGAAATACGTCTTTACGGTCTTAAGAGTTTGTTTCTACGTTTGTTTTATATTTCTGTGACAAACATCTTTCCTGTGGTTGTGATTTCTCTCATCTGTCGCAACACTCTTGATCAGGTGAGTATTTTTTATTTATTTTTTTCATTTTTTTATTTTTATTTATTAATATTTGCATTTATTTGTGTACAACAATTGACATGTAATATTAAAAATAAATGCGAGAGTGACAGATAGAGCATCTGCCCCATAGTACGTGAGTACCTGTCACCCTCTAATACAATTATAATAATAAACAATGTCCAAGTTAAATACAGTATCAAATACAACATCAATAAATATTATAAAATCACTACATAACCTAAACTAAACAATATTTTAACAAACAAAAACAGAACTACAACCTACTTAAAAAATCTTTGATGACGCTATTGAAACTACTGTCTGTTTTTAATACATTTGGAAGTGCATTCCATAAGGAGACAGATCGATTATAAAAACCATTTTGATATGCTGATGTTCTAGCCCGTGGAGGTATCAAGGGAATGCCATTATCATTTCGAAGTAGCTGTCTTTCGCTAATGGATATTCTTAAGAACGGATCTACATCCACCTTACTACACAGCATACCCCTCAACAACTTAACATCAGCTTGCTTACAAAAATTTGAAATTGAAGGAACCTTACATAGATTACTTATACATTATATACATTACATCTTTACTCTACTAAGTATTTTTTTGAATTGATCAACTGATAATCTTAATCATGTGAATCATCGAATCAATTGATCTGGAAATGATACCAATTGAGAGAATCGTCCGTCTGTTTTGGGGAATGGTCGTGGGGCTCGAAGCCTCTCCCCTGGTATTTTAAAGTCCCTGGTGCGAAGCACCTATAACTAAAAATCAGATGTGTGCCAGAGATGGGCGATGGACAGGGTTCTTGAAGCTGATGTAAATTGAAATCAATTTGTTAAATGATCCCTTGGCAAACTGTCAATCGACATGAAATTATGTCAATTGATATAATTTCCAGATTTAGTGATATCATTTGATTTGTCAATTGTTAATAAATTGAATGTTTCAAATATTAGTCGATATCAATAGGTCATTGTCAATTGAATATTTTATCTTTTCATGGCCTTCATTCGTTTTCTTTTGTAAATGTTTCGGTGCATGTGAATGTGATCAACCTAGGTTATTACAGTGAAACGTAAAACTCCAGTTTAATTCACGTCCCCTTATTATACTGACTTTCTGACAAAGTCAACTGCTTGAAATTGTCATTCTACGCACTTAAATCGTCTCTCAATAGAATTTGCTATAAAAACAGGTGCATCTTTTTTAAAGTTTTGAATAAACCACAAAAAATGTATTTTTGTGATTATCAATTCGAACAACACGTAGTATTTTTGTTATTGTAGTGGACTATTGAACATAACAAAAACTTGTAGAAATACAGCCAAACCTTACACACTCAAAAGGAATGAGATCTAAAAAAAGGGCCAAGCTCATCTACCCTTCCACATAAACGTACAGTGTCCCATAACAGCATCCTCGAAAAGCTTGGCAAAATAGAATTTGCGATTATTAATTTAACGTAATAGTTTATCCAAGTTCTTTTTTTCTAATTAATTTAAACGTAATAACATACAAATTCTATTTTGCCAAGCTTTTCGAGGATGCTGTTATGGGACACTGTCCGTTTATGTGGAAGGGTAGATGAGCTTGGCCCCTTTTTTAGATCTCATTCCTTTTGAGTGTGTAAGGTTTGGCTGTATTTCTACAAGTTTTTGTTATGTGTGTGATCTCATTACTTTTTCAAGTTCCTTAAAAATTTGAAAAAATTTTTTTTTTTACAAAGGTTTTAAAATTTTTTGGGGTTTACGTCCTTGGTTAAATTTTTAAACCCCGGTTTTTTATCGGGAATTTTAAAAAATTTAAAGGGGGGCCCCCAATTTTGGTGGGAATATAAAAAACGCATTAAAAACACGTTTTTTTTTCAGGAATTTTTTTAAGGGTATCGGGGAAAACTCGGGGTTTAAAATTGTAAAAACCCCCTTAGTAGGGATTTAGAGTTTTCCTGAACGCAGGTAAAAGGTCCCCCCTTTTTTAAATTGGCATTTGTTTATTTTTTTTTTTTAATCTAAATTTTATGGGATTTTTTTTTTTTTTTTGGGGGTTAAAAAAAGAAAAACAATGATGATAAAAATTTAAATTTTTGGGGAAAGGCATTCCCGGTAAGGGCGGAAATTTTAAAAATTTTAAAAACCCCCCCTTATTAAAAAAAAAAATTTTTTAAATTTTAAATTTCCGAAACCAAAAACTTTTCCCCAAAAAAAAAACTAAAAATATAAAAAATCCCCCCCTTTTAAAAAAATTTTGGAAGGATCAAAAATTCTAAAAATTTGAGGGCTTTTTAAAAACCGGGAATCAAAAGGTTTATAAATTTTTTGTTTTGCAAATTTAAAAAACAAAAGAGGAACCTTTTTAAAATTTTCATATTCACTTAAACATGTTTTAAAGTTTTTTTAAGCCCTAAAAAAGGTTTTTTAATTCCTACATTTTATTATAAATTTTTACAGGGGCCCGGGGGGTTTCTGATTTTTTATGGGAAATGAACCTTTTTCTTTCCCAACGGTTTTTAAAAGTGTTTTGCGAACCCTTTTCCCGTTTAAAACCCTTTTAGAAACCATTCAAAAACATGGTCGGTTGGGCCAAGGTTTAAGCTTTTTTAAAAAACCTTTTTAAAACCCCCCCAAAAATTTTTTAAAATTTTTTTTCAAAAAAAATTTCAAAATTAAATGTCCAGTTAATTAAAATTTTTAAAGGGTTTTCAAATGGGGCCGAACTATTAATTGAAAGGATATAATTGGGCTACTCCCAAAAATTTTTGGTTTTAAAAATTTTTTCAAAAAGGAAAAATTCCCAAAAAAATTTGGGCCATTTTTTCGGTCAAAATCCCCGTTGGGAATTAAATTCCAATACCTCAAAAGGTTTAAAAATAAAAACCCCCAAATTTTGGGTTTAAATTTTTGGTTTACGCCCCGGGGTTGGTGGGGAAAAAGGGCCCCTGATGATTAAGCTATGGTTCTTGTTTTCAATTAAAAGGGGGAAAATAGTTGAAAGTAGAGCCCCAGTTTTTGCAGCACCTTTTAAAAAAAAACCCGAAAGAAAGCACGTTTGGGAAATTTAAAAAAAGGGAAATTTTTTTTTCCCCCCCTTTGAATAAATTTTTTTCCAATTTTTAAAACTTTTTTCACCGGACTTTTAAAAAAAAAATATTTTTTAAAAAAAAATTTTTTCAAGCAATTTTTTCTACATCCACCTTACTAGTCACTACACAGCATACCCCTCAACAACTTAACATCAGCTTGCTTACAAAAATATGAAATTGAAGGAACCTTACATAGATTACTTATATATTATATACATTACATCTTTACTCTACTAAGTAGTTTTTTGAATTGATCAACTGATAATCTTAATCATGTGAATCATCGAATCAATTGATCTGGAAATGATACCAATTGAGAGAATTGTCCGTCTGTTTTGGGGAATGGTCGTGGGGCTCGAAGCCTCTCCCCTGGTATTTTAAAGTCCCTGGTGCGAAGCACCTATAACTAAAAATCAGATGTGTGCCAGAGTTGGGCGATGGACAGGGTTCTTGAAGCTGACGTAAATTGAAATTAATTTGTTAAAATGATCCCTTGGCAAACTGTCAATCGACATGAAATTATGTCAATTGATATAATTTCCAGATTTAGTGATATCATTTGATTTGTCAATTGTTAATTAATTGAATATTTCAAATATTAGTCGATATCAATAGGTCATTGTCAATTGAATATTTTATCTTTTCATGGCCTTCATTCGTTTTCTTTTGTAAATGTTTCGGTGCATGTGAATGTGATCAACCTAGGTTATTACAGTGAAACGTAAAACTCCAGTTTTATTCACGTCCCCTTATTATACTGACTTTCTGACAAAGTCAACTGCTTGAAATTGTCATTCTACGCACTTCAATCGTCTCTCAATAGAATTTGCTATAAAAACAGGTGCATCTTTTTTAAAGTTTTGAATAAACCACAAAAAATGTATTTTTGTGATTATCAATTCGAACAACACGTAGTATTTTTGTTATTGTAGTGGACTATTGAATGCATTAAGCTACATGGTTCTTGCTTTTCAATATTTTAAGGGGAAAATAGTTGAAAGTAGAGCCACCAGGTTGTTGCAGCCATCCTTTTAAATTTCACATAACCAGAAATGAAACGCACGTTGGAATTAAAAAAGGAATTATGTTATATTGTTAATATTCTTGTTCGTTCGAATAAATGTTGTTCACGTCGACATACTATACAACATGCCTGTGTTTCACTCGGCTACTTATCAGACAGAGAAGAACATATTATTCTACAATATATAAATTATTATGTTAATGAGGCTACAAGCACATTTTCCAAGCATATTACAATTAATTTTTTCCATTTTATATAAATAATTTTCAAATATTGACCTTATATGCAGTCGCACTGTCATTGATTTTGACTGAGACGGTACATTTATTAGCATTTGATAAATATATTTTGGTCTCCTAAATAATTTTAGGTTATTTCATTATAACGATCTCTAAAGTATTTGATTAAAAACCTCATTTCGTCTATGTTTTATGCATAGATCTACAGAATATGTTGTTTTGACAGTTTATGTGGAATGTGGTTAAGTACATTCTAATCATTTGCTTTACATCATAAGTATACGACAATAATTCTCTGAAATCATAACTTCGAACTTAAACTGAATGCATTTATTATTTACTACAATTCAGAAAATTAAAAAAGTCCGCCCCAACCGGGATTCGAACCACGGGTCTCCCACATTCCAGGTGGACGTCTTAACCACTAGACCATCAGGACGGGTACATTTTAATCTCTAAGGTTAAGACGTCCACCTGGAATGTAGGAGACCCGTGGTTCGAATCCCGGTTGAAGCGGACTTTTTTAATTTCTGAATTGTAGTAAATAATAACTATTTCACCTACGGGGCTCTGCCCTGTTAACGATATATTGAATTAAAAAAAAAAAATTACTTGTTCTCACCACTTAAAATGACGTCACACTTCAAAATTCATTTTCAACGTCTCTTCTCATTGGATTTATACTTGATGGAAATGTTGCATAATGCATTTCCACTTCGAACATACATTATACGTAATGGAAGGGTTGGATGTCGTCGAACATTTCTCAAAAGTAAAATAACGTAGCAGATGTTGTCACAGTAAACTGTTCGTTATGAAAGATCGCACAGGTAGTTACACACAAGTTGACCCCAGAGGATATCATCAACGTTATTTCAAGATGGATGTGTACTTAACAATTTTACCATTGCTGAAAATGTCAAAAAATTTTGGTCTCGCTCCATTTTCTCTCATTGGGCATCTTGGGAATAGACAATTGAAATTCTCCAACATCGGCTTGAAGATTAGTGCAGTGATCGTATTATTCTTGGTGTGTTTAGGTTACTCTCAAATATTGATGAAGATTGATACAGTCCACGTGTTGCCCAGAGGACATTTACTTCTTTGTATCATGAGCGGAAGTCAAGATCTAATACAGATCATCCTCACCACAACGTATGTTGTCTAAAGCTGCATTGATGGTCATCGCTTCTCCAGAATCTGGAGATCATTGCCAGTTGTGGATATGAACTTAAAGGCAATCGGCATCTTGCCACAATGCAAACGTTCTCAACACTTAGCTAAACTTCAGGTGGTGTTCTTCTGTAGCAAGGAAATGTTGCAACTATGTGGTGTCATGTTTAGCATCAGTAATGACATCAAACTCCATTAAAACAGGAACGGTGTATTCCTGCATTTGGTGACGTTAGTAATTGTGCAACGCTGCAAGTAACATGGTATTATTAATTTTCGTTGATACAGTTTTGATAATAAGGCAAAGGTTTTTCCTAATTAACAACAAACTTTGTTATGTAGAACGCAAAATATTCGGGCTTCATAGGAAACCTTTTCAAAATAAGATCCACCAGATAGCAAGACAGCATAACTTGCTAAATGACTTAAGCAGTGAGGTAAGCTCTTAGTATTCAGTTCATTTGCTCTTCCTCGTAGCGACTTACTATATCAACACTTTGTGTAACTTTGAAGGGAGTTTTGGTTTTTACCTTCTTCCAGAAAACTCCAGCCAACATTGCGTTACGACTTGTGTTTGTTTTGGTGAATAACATTTTCCCCTTGGTACTCATCACATTCACTTGCACCACCACCGTCAAACAAGTAAATATGATACTATTAGTATCTATTATTCAATAGTTGGTAATCCTGGGATGAATATGAATGTCTCAATGTCAAGCGTCCGCCACTTTGGCATCATTCTAGTCTCGCCTCCAGTGTGGTCGTTTATTAATCTTTATAACGGTAAACTACTGTTGCGTGTAATACTGTATTTGTGCTGTTTTAACACTATTTTTGTTACATTATTCACTTTGATGTTGTGGATATTAGGAATTAGCAGCCATATTGGATTGAAACTTTAGCTGTCATCGGATGGTTATTAAAGACATTTCAATCTGTGACGAAATAATTTTTCCTTAAATGTAATTTAGTGCTTAATAATAGACAGTCAACAAATATGGCATTTTTGAGGACAAACACAGAATTGATTTTTTAAAATACTGATGAAAGCTTTCATTAACACCGTACAAAATCTCCTCAAAATCCTTTTGTGTTTAAATCGATTTGTCGCAGATTAATCTGGCATTGTTTGATACACTGGGAGCGAAAATGAGCAAATCATCATGTACTCGAATATGAAACACGTAAGCCATGGATTTGTGACGTAACCGTTGTCTCTACCGAAAATATGGTAGACCCCATTTTCGTAGAAAATTAAAAGGAAAATATTTTTGCCGTTGAAACGTTTAGTCTATCTTCTGCCATTTTAAGATAAACGAAAACAACCACTGTTGTGCAGACATTTTCCAAGATGACGCCCAACGCTCCAGCCCGATTTTGGAGACTTTCTTCCCTTTATTAATGACACTTAACGAAAGGTATGTGCAAAAATTCTGCTTGCCCGGAATTTTTGTGTTCTTAATCGTCTCAAATGGTCCTTCGTGGCCTAGTCTAAATATGATAACTATGTCGTTAACTGTTAACATCGAGGGGAAAAAAGCTGAAAGCTGAGCGCTTAAACTCGTCTCCGTGACAGCCTCAGCGACTCCTCCTTACCCCTTAGGTTTGTGATGTTTGCATTTGATGTTTTTGATAGCTTACTTGGTGCGATGATGTTATATACCTAATAATGTTATATTACAATGTTGCCACCTCAGGGAGAAGACAGGGCAAACACTAATTTTACTACAAACATAATTTTTTAAAGGAAATTCTTATAAAAAAATCATTTTCAACGATTTACATAAGTATACTACTGAATAAGATTATTGGCCTGGAACACTTTAATATTTCACATGAGATTACATCTTTCCATATGTTGATGAATTTTGTCGGACCGTCATTCCCAGCCCGCCTAGCCGCTCGCCCTCAGAGCTCGCGTCTATAGAACCGCGTGTTTGCTTAACTTCCATGCCTCGTAGACATGAACCACTCAGCCAAACTAGTCTATTGTGGACGGCTTTCCCATCGGGAAATAGCCTTGTGTAGTGTGACTGTGTGTCGGTTTCATATCGAGACGAGGGAGTAGAGAGAGAGTCGGAAAATGTGATTGACAGTATTTTTTTAAATTCGTAACAACCATACGGAATTATTCATGTTTTGCTCAAAAATATTCGTTTATTTGTTCATATACTGATTAGGGCCTAATATTCATGTATTTATAAACTAATATTTTAACAGCGAACCTGATTTCCGGAATGCAACATTACATAAGATTATCGTAAAAAGTATTTGCGTACGTATACTATGGATATCTACACGGCAGTAATACCTTTGTTTAAAGTGTCTACTTTGTTTGGAATGGCACCGTTTTATCTAGAAGGATGTGTTGGAAAAAGAGTTTTTAAATTTTCGTACTTTGGTTTTGGATTGTGTATATTAGCAATATTAGTTTTGATAGGAAGTTACGTCTATGCGTTTTTACAATACTTAAAATGTTTAATGATTCAAAGAAAATCATTACAGATTTTACCATTATTTCAAGATATATCCAAAAGGATAACGGCTGTAATATTTTGTTGCAAGTTTATCAAAGAAAGAAAGAATTTCGAAAGCTTATGAATGATTTTAAACGTTTATGATACAAAGTTTAACACTTGTAAATTGTATCCGCTTTATAAACGTTCGTTCAGTTGATAATCATGGCCCTGGTGCTCGGTCTACAAATACTGTTGACGCTCTACATCATTCTTTGTAGTGTGACAACAGAGAGAAGATTTACAACTGTACTTGGCTGGATCTCGTTACACTTATCCATTGCTATAACTATTATCCTTGTGAATATGTTCGTTAGTTTAGTTTTTCTACTGCGTCAAAGATTCCAACTTTTGAACAACGAGCTTGTAAGCTCAGTGAATTATGTTCACCCAATGGAGACGGTAGACTTAAGAGTGGGTCTAAGAATCTTTAAGTCGAGCCGGCTCCGACCAGGAAGCCTCCGCCAGATAGCAGCACTGCATCACATCTTAGCCGACCTGACCTTGGAACTAAACCAGATATTCTCTCTGCAGCTGCTGCTTCTTATAATCATATTGTTGATAAATATTGTGAGCAATTTTGAAAGAATAGTGTTTAATAGTCATTTTAGAGTAGGCCTATTGGAGAAACTCTTGATATTATTATTCTTGATAAGCTTCAACACATTTCCTTTAGTTCTGATTGTTTCGAGTTGCAGCCGTCTTGTCACAGAGGTAACGATTTAATTTGTAATGTTATCACCAATGCATGTGATGTAAACCACCAACTGTCACCAATGCATGTTTTTTCGTGTGATACAATACAATAAGAGTGTCCTCTTGGTACATGTACATGTAGGTAAACGTATAATTATTTTCATTTTTTAACACACGTTGAAAACGTTTAATTTATATTAAACTAGTTGTTAATATCATTTCTTCTGCGTGCTATGTTTTATTTCATTATGAAGCACATAATATGAAAATAAAGTGAATTTGTGACACATATTAAACAAGTTATCAGTGATCGCTTTCCATCATGATTTACCGATATACTACCTTAAGCAACTGATAGTCTGTATCAATATATTAACATCCCCTGCTGTCGTTCCAATTTTCGTTTCAATGTCAAGCGTGTGTTTTTTGTTGACGAGATAAAGAGCACGCCGGTTAGGAATGCAATGGAAGATGAATTCTAGGGGAAGAAAGTATTTGGTGTTTGGACGCAGAACATGATTACAAAGATACAATTAAAGTCACCCAGGGAGCAGAGAATTAGAGGGAGGCCCAGACTGAGGTGGAAAAGGTTGTAACAATGTATGTGAAGAGAAGAATCATAGCTTGGTTGAAGGTTGATCAGGAAAGTTGGTTGGAAGAAAGGAAAACATGGCAAATCCTGATGGAGGTCCCTGAGGAAGAAGAAAGTTAAGAAGAGAATAGAGAAGAAGATAGAGAATTTATTGTGGATGTAGCATCAGGTATAGTCTCGATAAACCTGGTTGCCAAGAAAGTAATGAGATCCACCACACCGTACCCGAATTCATTAGATATTGATTAATTGGTTGAAGCGAATATGTAATATACTATACTAGTATTCAATTCAATAAAACCACTCAAGTGTGATGGCAGAAAAAAAGAGTTATTTTTGTAAAAACATAATTTATTCAAGGTAACTGATAAAACGTTAGAATAAAAGTGCAAACACATTGACTATTTTAATCGCACAACATTTGAACAAGTCCTAACAAAATGTCAAATTTGATCTCTTTTACACAAGTACACACCTTTTATTAAAAAAGTTTACTGGCTTAACTATTGTAATATTTTTCACATGATTGTTTCTTTACATATAAAATACGTTTGCAAATTACACACCAGAGTTGAGCGTTCTGTCTGAAATCACTCCGGTGTCAGTCGTGAAATAATTCGCCCACTGCGCACTATTCTACAGCTAATGCAGTGTTCTTTATCTTCATGTCTGATAGTAGTAGTTTAATGTATTTTACCAGGTCGGCAAGTGTAGTGCTTTATTTACGTAGCCTACTCAGGTTTTTTAGTTCAAGTCTTTCTACTATTTAATTCATTTCAATGTAAAATACACAAGAAAGTGCTATTAAACTTATTAAACTTTCCTGAGCACTAAACGATAAATAAAAGAAAAAACAAAATACTGACAGGACCCACTAAACCAACCTTTATCTATTGTTGGTGGCCCCGGATGGATCCATATCCAAATGTTAAGTGGAGGAGAGTTTTTAGAAGCACACGTGCGATATAGAATAGAGTTAGCACTTGAAATAATTGTTGGCGACATATTGACTTAATTCCTTAGTCACACAGTATTAATTTTATGTAGATATAAAGTAATAATTTATTTAAAAATTAACTTTTTTGGAAACAATGTTTATGTATTTGTTACATAAATATTTCACTGTTAAATCGGGTTCAAAACGCAATATTATTTAAGTGTATAGTGAACATTATTTGCGTTTATAATGGATATCTACACATCATTATTACCATTGTTTAAGGCGTTTAAAATCTTTGGAATGGCACCGTTTTGTATTGAAGGATGTCCAGGGAAAAGAAATTTAAAATTGTCGAAGTGTGGTTTCTTGTTAAGTATTTTGGTAATTTTAATTTTGCTAATATGTTTCTACTATTCTCATAAGCAAGAGTTAATTGATTTTGTAAACGGATCAACTAAAATCATGTTATACAATTGTGTACAAATATTCCACGATTTGTTAAAGAGAGTAACGGCTGTAATATTTATTGTCAAGAGCAGCAAAGAAAGTAGGAATTTGGCGAGACTATTGATGATTTTAAACGATTATGATACTAAGTATAAAATGTCTCAGTTGTATCAGCTTTATAAACGTTCAAAGGATTATGTTAAACTTCAGTTGATAAGCATGGCCGTGGTGCTTGGTCTACACATATGTTTTATGATCTACATTCTTATTCATAAAGTAGCTTTAGATATTATAATTGCATTTTTGCTTGGCTGGATCTCTTTATTCATATCCATTGCAACAAATTTTATCCTTGTGAATATGTTCATTAGTTTAGTTTTACTATTGCGGCAAAGATTCCAACTTTTGAACAACGAGCTTGAATGTTTAGTGACTTATGTTCACTTAAATGAGACCGAATACTTAAAAGTGGGTCTTAGTATCTTTAAGGCGGCTCGTCGGCTCCGAATAGGAAGACTCCGCCAGATAGCAGCACTGCATCACATCTTGGCTGACCTGACCTTGGAACTAAACCAGATATTCTCTCTGCAGCTGCTGCTTCTTATAGTTCTGTGGTTTGTTAATATTTTAGGCAATTTTGAAAGATTAGTTTTTACCCATTATTTTGGATTCATCGAAAAATTGTCTTTCCTAATCCTCTTAACAAGCTTTAACATATTTCCTTTGGTTCTGATTCTGTGGAGTTGCAGACATCTTGTCATTGAGGTAACGTATTTATTCTGACAACATTGCTTGTGCACAGCAATACAATATATAATGTGTTCTTTAAGTAACTAAATTCTGATTAAAAATCATATTTTTAACTTAAATTTACTTTAATTTAACAAGTGTTGACTATGCTTAATTTAATCTAGGAAACGCTTAAGTCCGCCGCGTTGTTGGATGAGCGTAATTGGTGCATTGAGCTGCCAAGATTGTGTATGAGGATTTTCTGTTGTTCTGTGACAAAATTATTACAAGTCGAATATTTTTTAAATTAAATTAAAAAAATACAAAATTAACATTATTTTTTATTTTATTTATTAATCGTAATTTAAAAAAAGAAAAAATCGTAAAATTTCGATTTTCACGAGAAATAATTTTTCGATTACGCTCAAATTTCACAGGAATATCTTAATTCATAAAATTAAGGTTATGTGAAAAAATCATTAAAATCGAATCATCAATAAAGCATGTAGGTGTTGTAAGTCGAAGAAATTTTTTAAAATCGAAAAAATCGTAAAATTGCGATTTTCATGAGAAATAATTTTCCGATTGCGCTCAAAAACGTGGCAGTTATAAGTTCCAAGATTTCGAAGCTCTCCATAAAATTCATCGCATTGGAGTATCGTTTAGCCGGAATCGTGTTAACAAACACACAATAAAACAAAAAGAAAAAAAAGAAAAAAAAAACATCGCGGATTTTTTACTCTCAGTGTAGTGAATGGAATCTTCGTTTCGCTCGATACGCTCGCTACGCTCTCAATTAGGCTAGTTGTAGTATTTAGCGTTGTTAATTAACATTGTCTGTTGTAGGCAAAGCGCACGGCTACTTATGTCCACAGACTCCTGAATGAGAATATCGACAGAGACACCAGGAAACAGGTAAGAGTATACGACACATTGCTGAAATTGGCGTGTACACGCATTGACAAAATATTCGTAAAATATTACTTTGGTCGAACTTTCCTCGACATTATTGAATTATGATATTATTGAGAAACTGGTGATACGTCACCCTCCGACCTGACTTATGTTGGAACCGGGTGTTTGATTTTGATTTTTATTGCTCGTCAACTTGTAGACGAAGCTTAAGATATTTGTAATGTCTTAATGCAAAACATATTCATTGCATTATTTTGATCGTGTTTTCATTTCCAGCTGAAGCACTTCTCCCTGCAGCTTCTCCACAGGAAGATCGAGTTCACAGCCTGTGGCCTCTTCCCCATAGACGCCACCCTCCTATACACGGTGAGTATCTCCAGCTGAAGCTGTTCTCCCCTGCAGCTTCTCCACAGGAAGATCGAGTTCACAGCCTGTGGCCTTTTCCCCATAGACGCCACACTCCTATACACGGTGAGTACACACAGCCGAAGCTTTTCTGCGCTTTCTCACAGCATGACAAGTTTCAGCTGTGGCTTTGCTCAATTACCAACTATCCTTCACGGTGGAATATCTACATGTAAGTATTATCCTCAGTTTGCACTTATTCCGTCAGGGAATTATCGAGTTTCACACCTGTGAAATATCGTCCCAAAGCCAGTCCTATCACCTTGCAAGGGCTCGTCTTTTTTCCAATTTATGCATATGTTTGTTGCTTCTTTCTTGGCTCATTTTACCATACTTTCCTTTCTTTCGTGGTCTACCAGTTTAAAATGTATATCCTCCTCTTTCAAATTATGTTTTTATTGAACTTTGTTTGTTGTTTCTTTTTAAATGTCCATACCATCTCAACTTTTCACTTCCATTTTTAAACAAAAATTTGCCAACTTAATCTGTATTTTCTTTTCACTCTTTATTTTGTCAAATTTGATACACGAGGCCAACTGACATCTTCAAGCTCAAATATGGACTGGTCACGTGGTTATCTGCTTCTGCATTATTTACAAACTCAAGGTCCAAGAAATGGTTGTTATAGTTTGAAAATTGTGTTTTTGAAAAAGCTTAGGATCACAAATAAATTCTTAGCACATCTGCTTTGCCGCATAGTTAGTAGGCTGACGCACCGAAATGAGGTACGAAGGTCAGCTAGGGTGTGACGTTGAAATTATCGTAAGTCTAGGTCCAGGTCCATGGTCTAGGTCCAAATTCAAGTCCATGTCCGACAACGTTAGTACTTGAATTATCTGTCTTGGCGTGTAATGTTACTGTTCTGAAAAGTTCTTAAGTCATACGTCATATCTTGTCCAAGTCATAACTAGATCGAGCATATCGAAAGTGTACAACTCGTTTACGGTCCGATTCAAAATGGTCCGTTCCGGAACACGTAGTGAATACATAAATGATGCATGCTACATAAGGTTAAACATTTAAGTTTTTTTGTGTTTATCACGTATTTCAATTTCTTTTATCTAGATGTACAATACTTTTAATAAACAAATACTTTACAAAGACTCTCGAATGCACCTAACTAACTTTTGGTATGTTGACTTTGGTCCAGACGGTGTCAGCTTTACTGTATGGCTATTTAACAACTTTACATGAGTTAGGACTTGGACCTTACCTGGACTTGAGCTATAATTACAGACAACCCTCACTTGGTTTCCACGTTACACTAGGCAGGTTAAGTTCCCACCCAGCTGTTTTGTTTACGTCGAGGTGGGATGTTATGTGCAAGACGTTGTCCTGTAGCTCCTCAATAAGCACTCGACTGGTCTGGGAATATATCCACATCCAATGTAGATACTGTGTTGACGGTTTATCTCTATATGCACACAAATAACCTCAGACTCGAAAGCTTCGTCACTGCGTTGTACGGGTGAAGGTCGGTGATGACGGCTGTAAGAACCGCACCCCGTTTGTAGTGTTCGAAATAGTCGATCTTTTCTGTGTTGATATGTTGATTACTGCTCAGTACTTCGCTATGAAACACATATTGAAACGCATTCATTCTTCTCTGCGAAACATGCATTAAAACTCTGCAAACTATTGGAATACAAAATTTACAACTTGCTTATAACTTCAACTGCAATAAATACTCATAACCATCAGTACGCCTACTTGCATGTTCCTGTGTTGATTTTTTATACAAAATAATAATTCTTGTGATTAACCGCATACTAGGCCCTATAGTTCCGATTCCAATTGTTTACTAAAGTATGCACTTATTTAAAAAAAAATATAGTTCCAATATAAATATTTATAGTAAATCATTGATCATTGATCATTGAAAATAAGATAATATATATTTATAATTTTATTTTGTTCTTATGTTATGTTATTTCAGTGTTAATATGAAAATATGTTTTCATGATATATTGTTGTTACAGATGGTCGGCGCAGTGACCACGTACATGGTTATCCTGGTTCAGTTCCAACAGGAGCCGCAACACTAGCGCTGGGTTAACAGGCGGGGGATCCCTCAACTACCCTTATCTTCACCTTATCTTAAGAGGAGTCGCTGAGGTTGGCGCGGATACGAGTTTAGGCTCACAGCTTTTTTTTTTTCGGGTAAACGGTTTATAACACCGTTATCAAACAAAGAATAAATCTATGATATCCACTACACGTATTCTTAAATAAAGTCATTGATTTTGAATTAAAAATTAGCGAAATTACCGTAATTTACTCCATTTTGGTAAACTTCGGTAATTTATTCCAAGTGTACAAATTTTTTAATCGCAAATTTACATACTAGGTATCAATTTTTAAATCAATTTTAAAGCGCAGGTTAATTTGGTTTCATCGTAAGATAAACGATTTGGTGAGAATTTCTAGAATTGAAATCCATGTTTTGTATTTTCCATTTTTGTTTTACGTTTTGGATATCGCAATGGATATTTAAGGCTTGTCCTTTGCAACCAAGTTCGGATATCAATATGAAAGTACTTTATTAACATTCATGCAAAATCTGGTAATGATATTATAAGCAGTTCAGCAGAAATCATCAACACCTGAGTGCGCGCAATTGAGTTGGGCCAACCTCAGCCTCTGTAACATTACCTCACATCGGAGTAAATGTAAACGGCTTTACAGATAACTGGACAGTTTTACTTTGTAAATCATTCTCTTCATGAACACGGTTGAATATTATAGCCTAGTGACATACGACTTGATTGTGCTTGATTTGATTTAATAAACAGTATAATTGCCATCTAAGTTCTCGCTCCACACGAAGATAATTATTTAGAATAGTATTATATTATATTCTACCGAAATCTTTTAATTTCAAGTGTAGGCCCAATTGTAACTTTCTTATTTTCTTCTTCTTCTGTACTAAGTGTATCTTTATTAGCTTGTATACTTGTAATATTAACCATGTCTCTACGCTCGTTAATGGTGTTATCACTTCCATTATTTACTTTTTATATTGTTTTTTTACGTCTGTCCTATTCGTTGATACTAACTTATAAACAGAGAAGGACAATTCAATAAAACTAATTAGATAAATGCCGAACTGAAGTTTAGCCAAGTTTAATATAGACATATTACAACAACAAGGTGTATCAAGAAAATAATTTTGATAATTTAAGACAATAATTTTGTTGAATTATTTAAAATGTATTTCAGAAAAAAGAATTTACGCCAGTTGATTTGTGAGGAAATAATAAATAAATTTTGAAACAACATATTTGGTTCGTTATCATTACATTAATAGTTAAATAGTATGTATACTGAAAGCTTCTTAGTACTTATAGCTGCAATCAGTATCTGACACATAACATTCACTTAATAACTTAATTATTCAATCAGAAGCTAGTAATAATTGTCTTGACCTAATTCCATTTTCCTTTACTTACCTCTTAGTTTCGTCAGTCGATGTCTACACAATCTTAATTGATCAGCTTTTAATTTCACGTGAAATGGTTTAAAACACAAGCACTAAAGAAGATAATAAACACCTGGTTGGCAAAGACTCTTTAATCCTTAAATCGCACCCGATAAATATTTTGTTTTCATAACAAAATATTAGTTTTCGTTGAAGGATCAAGTACACTAACATATTTTGTGAACGTACATTTAATAGATAACATTACATTCTCGATCATGGACATATACACGGGATTCTATCCGTTGCTTCAGGTGTGTAGAATGTTGGGTCTGGCTCCGCTTCGTCTCATTGGGCCGGTTGGAAATCGAAGACTTACATTCTCTAAAGCAGCTTTAGTCTGGAGTTTATTGATGGTCGTGACTCTAATACTTCTTTACATCCCTCTACTTGCACGGAGGTGGATGCAAGTCAGCAGTTGTTCAGAGGGCAGTTTTGTCCTATGTTTAGTTCGAAGCTTTCAAGATCTTCTGAACTTCCTGACAACATTACTTATAATCTGCAAGTTCTCCGCAAATGGACATCGATTTTCCAGTTTGCTTAGGATAATGAGCAGAATTGAAATGAACTTCGAAGGGTTTAAAATATTTCCTCTTTTCAAACGAGTTAAAAAATTCATGAGATGTCAATGTGTATATTATATTTCGATGCTTTCTATTCAAATAATCATGTTATTGTATAAATTATACAAACGAAAGACAACTAATCTTGTGTCAATTTTGGGCTGGTTTGCTTATGTCTTGGCAACCACAATTTTTAACCTTGCAGGTATTTTTAATATTAGTGTGTTTTTTGTATTTTCACAAAGATATTCCCTATTGAACGACGAACTTAAAAACATGTTAAAGAAAGCTGAAGCAAGACATAAAGACGTGAGAAAACGCAAGATATATATCTTGAAATTGGTACATCAGCCAATAATCAAAACACCACAGCAGATGATAGAACTTCACACTACTTTATGCGACATCGCTGCGGAAATAAAATCACTATTTTCACTTGATTTTCTGTTACTTACATTGTCGGTTTTCATTAATACCTTAAGTAATTTGGAAAGGTTTTTCTTTTCTGTAGAAGATATACACGCAGTTCGAAAATTGTTCTTTGAATTACATTTGATTTGCTTCAATCGCGTTTTTCCCTTTATTGTTTATTATAATCAGCTGTTGGAGTGTCGTCAATAAGGTAAGTTATAACATTGTGTTATCTTTCCCAGTTAATGAAATTATGTTTTAATACTTGTTAGAGCGTATACAAACAGAATTGATCCTCCTCAGGCCAACCTGACGGCCACCTACGTTCATCGGCTTCTTAACGTAACCACTGACTCGAATACCAGGATACAGGTGAGACAAATCCAAAATATGAACTTCATAACTGAATGAAGACTTTTTCGGCACTTTAAAATTATGAAAGTATTTTCGATCAAAAGGGCTTATTGACAATATAGTATTGACGTACTTTGGGCCTGATATCGCACGCTTGACATTTCGCAGTTTGGTGGGCCGCATAATGGAAATACTGACCTAATGCATTAATACAATTCTAGCCTGTGCTGTCGTTCCCGTACCATGCTTTTCTGTGTTGTGTCTGTTTGCTCGACTTATGTTTCCAAGCCTAGCTAGACGAAGTAGGACCAGGTACAATGTTAATCAGGAGTAAACTTTCACTTGAGCCTGATATATTGGTAAGAAGAAGTGTGGGCTTACGAATCTTTAAATATATTTTCTCAGTGTCTATGGATGGTATGATTGTGTTGAGTAGTTAGACAACAAATTGGAGTATGTGTCATTTCAGATAAATAATTTTTTAGATCCTTATTTTAGACTTTTCAAATTGCTATGAATTTAGTAGGTGATGAGAAAACTATTTCCACTGTTTTCCAGCTAAAACGGTTCTCCCTTCAGCTTCTCCACAGGAAGATCGAGTTCACAGCCTGTGGCCTCTTCCCCATAGACGCCACCCTCCTATACACGGTGAGGCAACACAGGGATAATGTTGACATGCCACTTTCTACTGTAAACTATTGTACATTTCAAAATAATAACATTACGGCAGATGACAAGTTGTACACCATCGACCACTAGTAAATCAAGGGGGACAGTTGTGACACCTACAAAACCCACCTTGACCTTGATTTGGTTTGGAATTTGGTGTTCGCACTGTCCATACCACTGATTGCTATATTTCCTATTAAAAATATCGATCTTTGGTTGGTTATCGCTCACTCGTCGATTGCGTCGGGGCCTGCAGGGTTGGCTTGGTCGCTTTGATTTAAAGTCCCCCACTGAAAATCAGTTATATAACTGAGTGGGTTGACTCTAAATAAAATTAATTTATTTATTTATTTATTTATTTACTTCTGATCGAGGGTGTACCTATGAATATGGCTATCGTCAGAGGCCGTCTCTAAATCGGGAGTGGTGAGAGTTGATTTTCTGGCCATATTAATATCGGATTTAATATTTCCAATGTTAACTCTCGGTAAAAAGCGAATCATGGATTTATTTTATTAATAATTAGCTTCCTTCTTTTCTATTTATCAATCAAATATCTTGAACTGATACACAAGCAAAATAATTAATTTCAGTTGGCTTATTATTACACAAATAAAATTGTAAGCAGCCGTTGAAGGTTGTCTTATGGTTTATACTCCTGCCAGCCTTTTGTCATTTATAGAACTAAAGAGATTTTTGTTCGAACCAGTCACAAGAGCCACGTTTTGTGTCATTATTCATTAGTTACGTACGGTACTCTTATCCTGTTTTAACTCTATCGATAATTAACTTATCCTTAATTAAAAACATTATATTAATTGGTATTATATAAAGGAATAATTGAGCCCTGAGAACACAAGTGTTGTAACTCAATTTTTGTCATATTTGAGTTAAGAGCGGTAAAGTGTTGGGAGAGGTACATTTTATTTACATGTAAAGTGGTGTAAGTTTGAGTTAATGTTTTCACTACTAGATAGCACCGAAGTCATTTTGCTAACGGATGAGAGTTGTTCAAGCTCAGTGGTGTAATATTTCCAATGCGTTGCAATGGCTGTTCGGCCAGATATGACAGATATTATGATTCTAATGAAGTGATTAAAACATATATTGTTAATTCCATAGTACCCTATATTATCGAGTGCTACTAATACAACTATGTGTAAGTCAACACAATCAGTTTGCAATTGGTGTACAGCACTAGTAGTGTAAGTCAGAAATTAAATTGCACCTTTATTTTTTTAAATTCAAAATTTCAGAATGATACAAAGTCAGTTTACTTGTGCAACTGTTGAAAACATAACCAACTCCAATATTCCAGTGTTTTCTCTATGACTAACTTTCCCTCAATTTATCTCAGAATGAAAATATGAGTTACACCATTGTGTTTCAAAGCTCAATTTGAAACCCTTAGTTTTAATTTATCTAGCTGCCTGAAAGGATGGTCCATTTATTTAACAACTAATTATATTGTTTTGGAATATTTTGAGAAAATATTTGTTTCTTATTACGTAACATACAAGAAGCAAAGATAACAGATAATCATTGCTAGAAGTAACTCAGCACTGCTTGTTTCAGATGGTTGGAGCGATATCGACGTACATGATTATCTTGGTGCAGTTCCAGTAGACTCAGTGTCCGCTAGTTTTGAATGTCCTTGAAAATGGTCACGTGATCAACTCGGCGCAACCGTTGCAGAAAGACTAAAAATTAATAATGCGAGGGCGGCCTGAGCTTGAAGCTCTAAATGTTCTTTGGCAGATGAATTATTAAGTGTTATAATTGACGTTCTTGTTTAAATTAAAGTTTGATTTAAGATGCCTAGTTCATAAGAATTAAGTGTCCATAGAAAAGTTGAGAATAATTTTAGGATGTAGAAAGGCCTACCTGAATTTGTTGCTCGTAGGCCTAGGCCTATCAGTGATAGCTGAATCAAAAACGATGTCTACAGGACAGTGTTAGTCATTATTTTTACAATAAACTCAATAAAAACATGCAAACATCATAGTCATAGTATTAATTTGCCATAATGTTATAATAGGTTACTAATTAAACTGACTTTATTTATATATTTACACTTTTAATAATTTACTTAACTAAATATACTAAAATATACTTCTACATAAATGTCATTAATCCAATAATAATAGTTCATTGTTCATAGTTCATGTTTTATTGTATTTATTAAATTTATTTACAATATATTATGTAAAAGTGATATGTTTCATGGTTAATATAAAATGATAAAGTGCCATTCAACGGATCAACGGGTGTCAAGTTTATAAAACGTCTAACCACTCAAAATCAAAACATTTTACAATATATATACATCTAATAATGAATTTTATGTAATATAAATAAATAATTCAATGTAATCAGTTGTCACAAAAAAACAACTATCCACATTAAATAAAATTAAAATCTGCCAATTAACATTCAGCTAGCAGTATGGATATAACATTACAGCGAAATAGTTCGCCAGAAAGTGTATTAGATATTTGTTCAGGGAGATGATTGTAAAACTTTAATCCTGTATAGGCTAAATGAACACAGTTTTCAAGTAAAACAGTCTTATGTACAAGGTACGGCTTGTTTGTTATGACATCTTGTGAAACGTTGGTGCGTGAGTAAAGTCAAACTAAAACATGCCGCGCTATAAAGCGACTCTCATCGAGACTTAGTTTCAGCGACCTTGGCATAATGTCGCCGAAGCTGAGGGAGAGTATCAATATAGGTACGCTTTAAACAACTTTGAGATCGCTCGCGATATGGAACATGGCACTTGTATAGTACACTAGGATGCTTCGCAAACGCTTTTTTTGATCGCGTTGATGGATGAGCTTTTTAAGTTTTTTATTAGCGTGGGATATCTTTACTTTTGCAAGTGCTTTGCTCTGCTGCCTACGCATTGTAGGGGTTGTCGTCAAGTTTCTATTGTTACTTGTCAATTGGTATTATTTACCGTAAAAAACTTATATTAAAAGATTAATTTCTATGGATTCTGGCTAATTTTTTCAACTTTTTCTTTCAAAAGGTACTACATCACCATAACCTTAATGTCCATGTACAATATGAACGGTGTAGCCCCACCCGTTTGGTCAGAATCGACCCAAATGGCACGAAAATATCGCACTAAAAATCGAAAAAAATCGTAAAAGTACGATTATCATGAGAAATATTTCTTCGATTGTACCCAAAAACAATACCCCTCTAAGAACTCTAGAACCGAGACTCTTCATTAAGGCGGCGGGGGGGGGGGGGGGGGAATACCCCCTGAGCCAGTCATGCACCCCACAATTCCCACAGTTGCGCTGTTATAAGGTGTCTATGCTGATAACTAGGAAATCGCTAAAGTTCCGTCGCGTTGATGGATGAGCTTTTTTTTAAAAAAAATTTAAGGGTTTTTCTAATTCTGCCTTGTGTAATTAGAAATTTCAAACTAATTGCAGGGTTAGGCCCGAAGATTGCTTTATGGACGCATTGTAGGTGATTGTTGTCAAGTTTCTGTAGTTACTTGTTAATTATTGTTAATACATGTCAAAAAACTCATATTAAAACCTTTATTTCTACGGATTCTAGATAACTTTTTCAACTTTTTCTTTCAAATGGTACTACAGCTCCATAACCTTAATCCCCATGTAAAATATGAACGTTGTAGCCCCACCCGTTTGGTCAAAATCGGACCAAATGTAACGAAAATATCGCACTAAAAATCGAAAAAAATCGTAAAAGTATACGATATTCATGAAAAATATTTCTTCTGTTGTACCCAAAAACAATACACCTCTAAGTTCAGAGATTTCGAAGGTCCCCTCCATTTTTCATCAAGATCGGATATGCCGTTTTCCTGGTAGAGAGTTAACAAACAGACAAAAAAAAACATACAAAAAAAAAAAAAAAAAAAAAAACAGCTAAATTTTTCGGGGGGAAGTGAAATTGAAGTCTTCGCTTCGCTCATCCAAAAATAACTAGGCCACTTCGCGAACGTCGTTTCCAATCTCGTTGATGGATGAACTTTTATGTTTGATTATTTTTGTAAAATGAATACCGTTTCTTGGCTTCATTGTCATTTCCGTCATTATCAAAACAAGAGCAAAAGTGAACCATGTCTGGCTTCCACAGTGCGAGGGTCCCGACTGCGAGACTGAAAGAGACGAAGAACCGACACGCGCCTCGCTTGTGCCATCCGCGGTAAGGTGCGGGGCGGCGAGTGCATATTGACCAATCGTTACTTTGAATGTACGATTTTTATGAGAAATTTTTCTTCGATTGTCCCCAAAATAATAACGTTTCTAAGTTCAGCGATTTCGAAGGTTCACATATAGTTTCATCAAGTTTGGAGTAGCCGTTTGCCCGGTCGCGGGCCGAACTTCACGAAAATATCGCATAAAAATCGGTCAAAAAATCGTAAAAATACGATATTAATGCGAAATATTTCTTCGATTGTACCCAAAATCTTGGCAGATCTGCGTTCAGAGATTTCGAAGTTTCCCTGAAAATTTCATCAAGATCGCATATGCCGTTTGTCCGGTAGAGAGCGAACAAACGAAGGGGGGATAAAAACACCCGAGCAATTTTTCTCATAGTAATTGAAATTGAAGTCTTTGCTGTGCTCATCAAATAAACATTTATTTGTTTGTTGTTTGGAGACAGAGGGATTTCGACACATCACTGGTCAGTCTACTTCTTTTCAAGAAATGTATTCTTCAAACAAGGTGACATATTTATTCATTTTACTGTCAGGTCTGAGTGACATAATTCACAGGCGGCGGACAGTGACTGTGCCATGTGTTGAATGTTTAGCCTAAACGTCTGACTTGAATAGTTAATAATATTACTAGTGACAGTGTTTCACAGAATACAGAGGGATGAATGATCGATCTGTAGCTCAATCAAAAGAAGTGTTGAGAGAGCTAAATGAACGAATATCAATCACAAGGTGATAGTGGGTGCGGTGAAAGAGCTCGTTTTTGGGCGTGTAGCTGGAAATGCAAGCCAGCTATAAGTGCATACTATCTAATCTGGATAATAACTCATTAGTAAGCTGTGTAAGTGGATTTGACAATAATAGGAGATTGGAGGAAAACCAAGACTGAAAAATTTCAGATTTGATTGTACGAAGAATGTATTGAAATCAGCAGTGCATGAGCATTCAACAGTGTATATTTTCCTCGTTGAAGACGTGGGTGGAGTGCCAGATGCTGTTCTCTTAATTGAAAGTACATTCATTGATTTTCACTCGAAAATGAGTTACGCGGTCTTAACTGGATTTTGGACTATCGTTTCAATAATTAACTTAATCTAACTACAACTGCAGCTGTTGCAGTGCATGCTTATGTTTAAATGATTTGATTTCAGCACTTCAGTTACCAAATATCGATAATGTTATGTCATCACCTAACCCAAAGTATGTAACAGTAGGTCGATCAAAACCTTAGTATGCTCGGCTGCTTTTCTACCTAAATGTTTACTCTCGTTTGAACCTCGCGCACTAAGGTTTCATCTCAGTTCCGGTGAGTCGACCGAGTTCAGAAGAAGACCGCTCGCACCGCCATCTTTGATTTGACCTCGGCCGTCGCGGACGATTTTCTGGTGGAATTACCCGGTCGTACTGTCTGTTCTACAACTCGGCTAATTTTGGTGCTATTATTTAGAGGAAGTATTTGAATTCAAGCTGGTAGTTCAGCGCGTGCAATACATGAAAAATACTAATTTTTATGACAACATTTACTATAGTTAGGTTGGTCCAAACACAACTGAATTCAAGTCACACTTCAAAGAAAAACTTAAAAAAATCCAACAATTACAGAGCATTAGATAGGCGAAAAAAGCCATTACTGCATTTAAAAAAGAATTCTAACACGTGGCAAAAATTGCATTTCATTCCAATCGGACATTTTTCTTGAAACAGGTTATTAGTTTTAGCATTAAAACTACCGGGTCAACCAGCAAAACATGTTAATTTTTTTTCACGTAGAAAACGTCAGAACTAATCGTTAATTATACAAAAGAAACAGTTAAAACATTAACAACTTCGCGATAGATTCCCCTATAAAAGAATCAATTTAACATAGTTGACATAGATTTGTTTATCCTGAAATCACTCACCTCAATATTTTGTTATAAGATTGTACTCAAAACATAAAATTTATTTTCTAGAAGATCAAGAACATTGACATTGTAAAGTTACTCAATATAAATAACATTACATCCTTGACAATGGACATATACACGGGACTCTATCCGTTGTTTCAAGTGTGTAAAATATTGGGTCTGGCTCCGCTTCGTTTGATTGGGCGGGTTGGAAATCGAAGACTTACATTCTCTAAAGCAGCTTTAGTATGGAGTTTGATGGTGGTCGTGATTCTAATACTTCTCTACATCCCTGAACTTGCAAAGAGATGGATACAAATCAGCAATTGTTCAGAGGGCAGTTTTGTCGTATGTTTAGTTCGAAGCTTTCATGATCTTGTCAACTTCATGACAACATTACTTATTATCTCTAAGTTCTCCGCAAATGGACATCGATTTGCCAGGTTGTTTAGGATAATGAGCAGAATTGAAATGAACTTTGAAGCGTTTGAAATATTTCCTCTTTTCATACGAGTTAAAACATTCATGAGATGTCAATTTGTGTACTATATTTCGATGCTTTTTATAGAATTAACCATGATATTGTATAAATTATTCAATCTAAAGACAAATAGTATTGTGTACATTTCGGGGTGGTTTGCATATGTCTTGTCAACCACAATTTGTAACATTGCAAGTATTTTCATAATCAGCGTGTTCTTTGTATTTTCACAAAGATATTCCCTATTAAACGACAAACTTAAAAACATGTTAATGAAAGCTGAAGCAAGACATAAAGACTTGAGAAAAAGCAAGATATACATCTTGAAATTGGTACATCAGCCAATAATCAAAACACCACAGAAGATCATAGAACTTCACACTACTTTATGCGACCTCGCCGTGGAAATTCAATCACTATTTTCGCTTGAATTTCTGTTACTTACATTGACGGTTTTCATCAACACGTTGAGTATTCTGGAAAGGATTTTCTTTTTTGTAGAATATCTTAACGCAGCTGGAAAATTGTTAATGTTACATTTGATTTGCTTCAACAGTGTTATCCCATTATTATTTATAATAATCAGCTGTTGGAGTATCATTAATAAGGTTAGTTACACATTGTGCTATCTTTCCCAGTAAGTGAAAGTATGTATAAATACTTGTAAGCGTGTATACAAACAAATTGATCCTCCTCAGGCCAACCTGACGGCTACCTACGTTCATCGGCTTCTTAACGTAACCACTGACTCGAATACCAGGATACAGGTGAGACAAATCCAAAATATGAATTTCATAACTGAACGAAAGATTTTGTGGCACGTAAAATTTATGAAAGGGTTTTCGATGAATAGGGCTTGTTTAGAATAACTTTATAATGCACTTGTGCCAGCTATTGCACGCTTGACGTTTCGCAGTTCGGTGAGCCGCATTATCGAAAACTGAATTATGCATTAAAATTGTAGCCTGCGATCCGTTCCTGAACCATACTTTTCTGTGCTGTGTATAACTGTTTGCCTCGATTGTGTTGTGTGAGTGTGGCGTTGTTATGTGTAGTAGCCTGTGGTCTTGTTCGTAAGGTAATCTGCTCCAATGCAGAAGGTCCGGTTACGATTTGTCAAGTCCAGGAATTTTTTAACGGCTTAAGTTCATCAGTTCGTGTCTTAGGAGTTCGTTAACGGGACTTTGGACGCCTCAAACAGCACATAATAAATTCAGATTGTCTGAATGCCTATGTACTGATTCTGGCGTTGATTCGGCGGGTAAAATTTGAAAGGTTCTTACACGATTTTATATGGTCTTTAAATACGATCTTTGTGTATCCTCATCGTCGATTGCGCTGGGCTTACAGGGTGGTAATTGACGCATTTGATTTACTGACCCTACTGATAAAATCAGCTTAATCGTTGCATGGTAAGATCGTAAATACAATTTATGTCAAATCTTTTTTTTGATTTATTGATTAATGACTCCAGCTAATTGACAACAATTAACAAAGTATATCTTCGGGCTCATTCATATGGTCACAATAATTATACTTTTTACTAAACACCCATCCAATAAGTCAATGTTTGTGAATACACAAATACCAATTATATATTACACAGCACATTGCTAAACTACCCACACGCCTAAACAAACTCATTGCATGTAGAAGGTCTCAGAAGTATAGATGTAGCTTCCTATAAGACGTGTCACTAGTATTGGAGATGGCCTACCTAGCCCCTATCTTCGAACTGTAGACCCTTTTGCCTATCCGAAGTAGGACCAGGTTCAATGTTAGTTAGCAGTACACCTCTACTGGAGCCTTTTACACATTTTATTAATTGTGAAAATATGCGTGGGCTTACGATTTAAAATATATTCTGTCTGTGTCCATGGATGGTATATTTTCAGGAATACAAAATTAATTTGAGTTTCATATATCACAAATATGTTATATTAGTTAATTCCCACGTGTATGACGTAGTGGTAATATTCACTTTTGGTTTTTTGTCCACTGTTGCTCCAGCTGAAAAGGTTCTCCCTGCAGCTTCTTCACAGGAAGATCGAGTTCACAGCCTGTGGCCTCTTCCCCATAGACGCCACCCTCCTATACACGGTGAGGCGAACACAGGGATAATGTTGGCATGGCACTTTTTATTGTAAACTGTTGTACCCTTCAAAATAGGAACAAAACGGAAGGTGACTTGTTGAATTTATATGATATCTTATAGTCAGTGGCTGTGTCTAATTCTGGTTAGAGTTTAATTCTTGGTCCTTAATCTTATAACGGATTAAAATAATTCCTACAAAGGTCATAAACTCTCGATAAAAATCGAATGATTTGATTCCTTATTACTTCCATTCTCTTACAAAATGGCATAAACAAGTTCCTAAGAAAAATAATTTTACTTCAGTTCGGTTTCACACAAATATTTAATTAAGATGAAATAGGATACATCTGGCAGTTGGCAGATAGCTTATTTGCTTGGCCATGAAGTATCCAACGGAAACGAAACTTTGCAAAGTCTTCAACAAAGCATGCATGGAGAGCCCACAGTCCACATCAAGACTTTCCGATATTTTGCGTCTTTAATACAGAGAAAAACATCAGAATTGGACAAAATTAATGTTTTTAACAAAATCCAAAATCGTGAAAAAAATTTTTTAATCATATGAAACAAATAGAACCCTTATTTCTTCCAACAAATTTTTTAAAAACGTTACTGTAGAGCCCTTCATTTCTGCTTCCGTGAAAACTGACCAAAATTGCAATCATCTGTGGTGTCAGTCGGCCGTGCGAACAGGAATTTTCTAAAAACGCGTGTCTTATATGCTCGTTAGCCTTTTACTGTGGTCGTGAGGTTTCTACGCAAGCTAGCCTCTGTCATAAAATTGAAATGTAGTTAATTTAACTGTCATATATACAGGTAGTAGGCTATATATCGTATATCCAGTAATGTAACTCAATAAGGACAACGAACAGTCCCAGAGCACACACCATCTCCCTACATAAAACATATTTTACACTCATATAATTAATTGTTACAAATCGTACCAATAATTGAAACATTTTTGTTCAGATTCCTAGTGGTTTATCGATTAATTATACTTTTTTTCATCCACGGATATGTTGATAGACCCGTTATCAATAATTAAGGAATTATATTAAATTTTGTAGAATCTATTTTTAATTATTCTATTTGCCTGAAAAGATGGTTCATTAGTCTTCCTATTAGTTCCTATTAACTAAACTGCCTTGTTAGTTTTAACTCGGCGCTGCTTGTTTCAGATGATTGGAGCGATATCGACGTACATGATTATCTTGGTGCAGTTCCAGTAGCTCACTTTGTGTGACTCAAGGTCAACTAGGGGGGGACTCTCAGAGCTGACTATTGGTTTGATGTACTGTGAAAGTTGAGGATACTTTGTGAAGGTCCTTACTTAATCTCAGCAAAGAATATTGTTGACTAGCAGTACTCATGTTTAATAATTATACAAAATAATAATAAAATAGTCTTTATTTTGTATCTTGGCGAAGCTTCAGGCCATGAGGCCTTTTGTTCTGCTGAACCAAGCACAATTCAAATTACTATTATTACACAAGTAACAAAATAACCACACTAGTGAAAGATACAAAAATAAAAAAAATGATAAAAACATAAAAACTAGTACAAGTAAAATAGCAGGTTAATATCACTTATGTGTTTGAAGTATAATAAACAGTTCAAGTAATAAACTTAATATGTAATTATTTCAATTATACTTTAATTTAAACCATAAATGACATAAAAAAGATTACAAAATACAACCAATTAATCATTAATGAAATACTAATTAAAACCAACAATGATTTAATCTTTCAAAAAATGAACATTGTTTTAAATAATTTGTTGGATTACAAAGAAGGATCAAGTAAATACGAATGATATTTGGTTTTGAAGGCTGATTTAGATTTAGTAGCGAATGTTTGCAGGAATTAGGTTCAATACTTGGGCAACTGAAACAGGAAATGAATTACTATAAATAATAAGGTTTTATGTTTGGGAATTTTTAAAGTTAATGTTGATTGTGGCCGTGTGTTTTTGTAATGATTGCAATTAAGAAGATTAACATATTGTGAAAGATAAACTGGAGCAGAATTGTTGATGATATTCTGTAGAAGGGAAAGAGAATGAATGATACACACGTCGTTGCTCAAAGGTAAGGCAAGACAGTTCGATTCTGGATGGGGTCAAATGATCAAAATATTTAAGATAAATATAAATGTTTGATATTCTCTATAGAGAAATAAGTTTAAAAAGTTAGACTTCATTTAAAAAAATTCGATGTTTCTTCCTGGAATCATCGTTGTTAGCGTGAATGGTGGAGAGATTGTAGTTTGCTAATTTTAAATCATGATAAAACCCTTTTTACGCCTTACACCAGTCAATAAACTTCTTATCCAAGTTTTGCTTACTCTAACGCACAACCTGTCAAGCAACGCATAAGCAGTGCAATGCCTGAACGCTTAATTAATCATTTGAGTTTGACATTAAAAATTGTATTTCCTTTGGCTTAATGCACTTTTTTACTTATCCATTTGGTCTTGGGAATGTATTTGTAATTCATGTTTATGTGTAGATATTATATTTTGTGTGTGGTGTTTATTGTTGTTGCTGCAATGCCTTAATTTAAAATGTTAGCCTAGTATCATATGATCACGATGTACGATGGTTAGCATCAACAGATTTAAATAAGTAAATCAATGTTTTGTAACCCAAAATAAATTTTATACAAAACAATTCTGTTTGCACTTGTTGTAGGCAATTAAAAACAGTTTTATAGATTAGAAGGATTCGTATTTAACCCCATTTGAACAATGTGAGCAAAGCTCTTTGTTAATAGTTTGAAACTAATATTTTGTGCCTTCAATTCGTTCGCAATCATAAAGTGTGATCCTATGTCATCTCTCATGTACTGTTTTAATTTCTTCAATATTATGTTCCCTTCAATAAAACTCACTCTAGTCTTCACAAATTGTTATTTCATAGACATATCTGTACTCAACCTGACATTCTACCATGAAAACACCTGTGAGCCCAACCCCTAATGACATTGACATGTTTCATCACACCCCATTAGCAAACTGAATGGTAACATTAATCTCGTTCTCTTTGCTACTTCATTAACGATTTCTTCCTGTAAATATACTCGTTTGCAGCCACATTGCGCATTATCAAATTCATTACCACACCTCAGCCTACATCATGGATCTATACACAGCATTTGCCCCCTTATTGAAACTGTCTAAAATATTTGGTTTGGCACCTTTTTCCGTCAACGGTGTTACATCGAAGAAGCGAATAAGATTCTCCACGTCTGGTTTAGCAGTTAGCTTTCTTGTACTGTGTCTTATGTCGTATATGTACTTGTTCGTAGTGTTATTGTTTGTGTTTGAATCGACAGACGTTTTCCATATCGTCCACGATGGTGTTATTATTGGAGTTGCTTCAACTGAAATCTTTGTAGCCATGGAGTGCGTTTTGATGTGCGTATTTCGAGGAAAGTCCGTATTTCGTGTAATAGCTGAAGTTAATGTAATCGAGGAACAGTTTAGAACTCTTGGCGTAACTCCGTGTTATCAAAAGGAACGCAACTTTGTTGTGTGTCAGGTAATAACAATATGTGTGACGTACACAATTGCTTACATCTATACTTTCTACGAACAATTATTAGTACTGGGGTTGCATCATTCAAACAAGGTGTACCCCTTCATTGTCATTGCTGCTTTTTTACTGGCATGTCTCCAGGCCACAATCTTGCAATTACATTTCATCGACTTAGTTTTACTTTTGCGACAGAGATTTTACCTTATAAACAAAGAACTTGAAATAGGATTTTGAAACATGAACTTTCGAACACAAGATACAAAGAAATAAGATACATAAAGATACCATACTTGAAGGGACTCTCAAGGTCACCAAAATTAATCGTTCAAAGAATCGCGTTAGCTCATGATGGTTTGTGTGACCTTGCAGTGAAGGTGAACTCAATATACTCTTCATACCTTGTTTCTGTTTTCGCGATTTCTATTATGAATATTCTACTATGTGTGAAAAATGTGCTTCTACCGGATATAAGACATATTTACCTGGGAAGTCCGGTTTTGATCTTGATCTATGCCTTGATCAATTCTGTCCCGATGACGCTGGTAGCGGCCTCCTGTTCCTCTGCTGTGAATCAGGTAGGTTGATATCTTTTATAAACAACACTATTGCCCAACTGATGAAGTTCCCAATTTCATTAGTCGGGAAACACTCCTCCCGTTGATGCATTGTTCATTTGTAATACAATCCAGAAATTACAAAACCTATCCCAAACGGGATTTGAATCCGCGTCTCCCACATTCCAGGCTCAAATCTAGAATTTACAACATCTATCCCGATCTGGGTTGGAACATGGGTCGGGGGGATTGTATTATAAGTAATGATGTAGCTCAAGCGCAAAGCGTGAGACTCTATGATTCGATAGGTCTCGTGTTCGCCACCTTAAATTGTGATTGGTTTTTTCCAAGGTTCTCTATAGTAGGTTAATGATTGATTGATTTTTATTGCTTAACGTATCATATGAATGCACTAAGGCTATTCGAGACGATGAGTGGTGATAGATGAGGATGACGGATGAATAGAAGGGAGGACGGGAAACCCGGTACCGGCACGTAGCCTACTCCTTTCGAAAAGTACCAAGGGGACCATCAGCTTTACGTCCCATCCGAAAGGACGGTGTAACCTTGACAGACATATAGGTTCCTCCACTAACCCGGACTTCCGAGCAGACGTTGAGGAGAACGGAGCCGTTACACTAGCTCTTGCACCCTTCACTGCTCTAACCAGCGATATACGTGAGTTTCAGGGCAGAGCGGTCACCCACTCATTTTAGTGGCAAAGACTGTTGGCTTGTTATGGCTAGTTTATATGCTCCATACAGGTAATTTGTAGTAATTTCGTATGCTTGCGCAGGGGAAAAATATTTGAAATGTTAAAATGTGCTCTGTTAGCGATATGCGTTTTTTTTATTGTTAAGATCTTCCAAAAAATGCATATTTTCTGTGAAAATTGGAGGTCAAAAAATGGTCCAGATTGTTGTGAAATTAGCTGAATTTGCCGATCAAGGAAATTTTTGAATGGACATTTAGCATTGTAAAAATTTGGCCCGAGTTCATAAAAATTTCAATAATTATACTAATTGAATGGATTAAGTCCTCTCAAATAACCCTCAATTTTTCCAAAACTTAAAAAACACAACATTGAAACACCTAAGAAGGAGATGCAAATGTCATTAAGCTGATTTTCCTTGGTAATTATACTTAAACACTTATAAAATAATTATACACTTATAAAAATGAACAATATAACAGTATTAATTTAGTCCATATTAGTCTATCAGTGTTCTTGTCTTAGAAGTTTGTAAACGGTGAATTTGGAGCCGTCCTAGCAACGAGACACATAATAAATTCAAAGTTGTTCTGAATCGGCCATGTTGATTCTGGAGTTGGTCCGCGGGTGTTTGCACTGTCCATACCACTGATTGCTATATTTCCTATTAAAATATCGATCGTCAGTTGGTTATCGTTCACTCGTCGATTGCGTCAGAGCCTGCAGGGTTGGCTTGGTCGGCTTGGTTGTTTTACTGACCCCCACTGAAAATCAGTTGTGTGACTTGAGTGGGTAGACTGTAAATACGTATTTATTTATTTATTATTATCATATATTATTATTATTTAATTATGTCTAAGTTAAGTTACACTGATATTGATGTGTTTCTTCCAGGCAAACCTAACGGCCACTCACGTTCACCGTTTGTTGAATGAGAATTTGTCCAAAACCGTTAGAACACAGGTAAGACTTCAATTTAACATCTTCATCATTAGCAAAGAATTGGATTTTTTTTAGGATTGGTGACAAGTAACTATATATATTTGCGAATTTTCTGGACTTGAATTTTTATATCATACTTTTTGTATTTTAAATCTGAATATTTGGAAATAGCTGATAGTCGTATGCATTGATGGTAGCATGATTACGGCAATGCCCCACAGACTGAACTACAAATTAATATACATCTATAAAATATGAAGTATATACACTTGGGGTTTAGAAAAACTGCACTGAACAAATCAACAAACAATTCTTTAAACAAACAACCTAATTGTATCACTGTGCTTGAGATATTAATTTAGCGTGGTTTAAATGTTGGCGGTGGTCTACCCCCTAAGTTGGCTACCCTGATCAGTCCTGCAGTGTGTTGATGTTGGTTGTTACAGCTCGAGGAACTGTCCCTCCAGCTGCTACACAGACGAGTCAGGTTCACAGCGTGCGGCCTCTTCCCTATTGACGGCACTCTCATATTCACCGTAAGCATTCATTAGTGTCGATTTATTACGCAATCTCTGACTATTCAGTGATTTAAAAATTGCAGATTTTAGGTTTTTTAATTGGTAATTTTTAAAAATATTTTCGTTTTTATGGAACTGTGTTGTTACATTTTGTTTTATTATGTTGCGTTTATTTGATATGTACTTCACACATGAACATTTTTTTGTAACCTTACGATGTTGTGTAACAAGGATGAAAGGTACGGAAGTACTTCGGGGCAGATGCTCTTTCTGTTGCTCATGCATTCATATTTATTGGATGAGCGTAGCGAGCGTAGCGAGCGAAGCGAAGATTCCATTCTACTACACTGGAGAAAAAAATCCGGAATGTTTTTTTTTTTCTTTTTGTATTTTTGTCTGTTTGTCCACACGATTCCGGCTAAACCGATACTCCGATTGCGATGAAATTTTATGGAGGCCTTCGAAATCTCTGAACTTAGAACTGCCACGTTTTTGAGCGCAATCGGAAATTATTTCTCATGAAAAACGCAATTTTACGATTTTTTTCGATTTTTAAAAATTTCATTGACTTATAACACCTACATGCTTTATCCGATTTTAATGATTTTTTGCACAGAACCTTTATTTTATGAATTTAGATATTTCTTGGGAAATTTGAGCGCAATTAAAAAAAAATTTATCATAAAAATCGAAATTTTTACGTTTTTTTTTCATTTTTTAAACAATTCTTTGACTTATAACACCTACATGCTTTATCCGATTGTAATGATTTTTTCGCAGAACCTTAATTTTATGACTTTATATATTAGTGTTAAATTTGAGTGCAATCGAGAAATTATTTCTTATAAAAATCGCAATTTACGATTTTTTTTAAAAAACAATTACGATTTATTGGATGAGCGAAGCGAAGACTTCAATTTCACTGACCCCCCAAAAAATTTAGCTCGGTTGTTTTTTTTTGTTTTTTTTTGTTTTTTTGTCTGTTTGTTTGCACGATTCCGGGCAAACGGCATATGCGATCTTGATGAAAATTGAAGGGGACCTTCGAAATCTCTGAAATTAGACTGCCACGTTTTTGGGTACAATCGAAGAAATATTTCTCATGAATATCGCACTTTTACGATTTTTTTCGATTTTTAGTGTGATATTTTCGAGACATTTGGGCCGATTCTGACCAAACGGGTAAGGCTACAACGATCATATTTCACATGAAACTTAAGGTAATGGTGATGGATTCCTAACTGAAAAAAAAAGTTGAAAAAGTTAGCCACAATCTATAGAAATAAAGCTTTTTTATAAGTTTTTTGACTTTTTGTGCGATATTTTTCGTGCCATTTGGGTCAATTCTGACCAAACGGGTGAGGCTACAACGTTCATATTTCACATGGACACTAAGGTAATGGTGATGTATTGCTTCTGAAAGAAAAAGTTGGAAAAGTTAGTCAATATCTATAGAAATAAAGCTTTTAATATAAGTTTTTTGACTTTTAGTGCGATATTTTCGTGCCATTTGGGCCAATTCTGACCAAACGGGTGGGCCTTCAACGTTTATATTATACATGGACATTAGGGTTATGGTGATGTAGTACCTTTTAAAAGAAAAGTTGAAAAAGTTAGCCAGAATCCATAGAAATAATGCTTTTAATATAAGTTTTTACGGTAAATAATACCAATTGACAGGTAACAAAAGAAATTTGACAACAATCACTTACAATGCGTAGGTAGCAAAACAAAGCACTTGCAAAAGTAAGATATCCCATCGCAAACTAAAAACTTTAAAAAGCTCATCCATCAACGCGGCGGGACTTTAGCGTTTTCCTAGTTTTCAATAATAATGAGATGTTTTATAATAGTTTTACTATTGCAAATTTGATTGCAAAATCATATTAATAATAGACTCTATTAATGTGTCACTTATTTTTGGCAGCAATGTGGATGGATTGATATATTATTAACCTATTTATATGATACTGATTCTTGAGAAATAAGTAACTGTATCATGTATTATGAACAGGGATGTGGTTCGGAAAATTTATATGATACATTTCCAACCAAGTTTTCCAGAAAATTTCCATCTTCCTAAATATCAACATGCTCATGTTTTTTTATTATTATTTGTCAATTACAAGTGAGACATATGTTTTTTTAGATAATTAAATAGTACTGGTTGACTGGTTGTCCTAAAAAATCTCAATATTTCAAACAACAGCTGTTGTCACTTGTCAGTGCTCGATAGTAGTATGTACAAGAGTTAGGTGCTACATAGTTTGTCATTCTATTAGGCCTAAACTGCCGCCAAATGCATGAAATGAATAAATTGCATTCTTTTTATGAATGATATATGGAGGACATCATAGAAAATGTATTTGTGTGGGGGAGTTGGGGAGGGAAGGATGAATTTCCCGGAATCTTTCCATGGAAATTTTCCAAATTGAATCTTCTCGGAAAAACCGCATCACCAACTAAGAATGAAAGAAAATTTATATTTATTTATATTTCCTATTAAAAATATCGATCTTTGGTTGGTTATCGCTCACTCGTCGATTGCGTCGGGGCCTACATGGTTGGCTTGGTCGCTTTGATTTACTGTCCCCCACTGAAAATCAGTTATATAACTGAGTGGGTAGACTCTAAATACGAATTTATTTATTTTTATTTATTGAGCGAGCGTAGCGAGCGTCTCCACTTGACTCTTATGGCTCGAATGTCTGTTTTTTTCTGTTACTGCTTCGCTACAGGTCGCACCGTTTCTCTGATCGACCTGAAATTTTGCACACATGTACATACCCCCTTTAGGCGGGTTGCTGTTAGTTTTGTGGCAGAATCGTTCAAAAAGTTAAAAAGTTACATTAAAGTTAATCTAAAGTTTTTTTTTTTAAACTAAACGGCGACAAAATCTGAGGTAGCCAAATCATTTAGAATGTCCGTCCGGTCACGAATATGTTAATTTTATTTTGATCCGATAAGTAGTGTAGATGGAAATTACATTATAACAAAAGTAACGTTGCCATGGCAACGAAAACTCGCACGAGGTTCGCACTATGCACTGCCACCTAGAAGTAATCAAAATACTATCGAGGAAGCAGTGTATTATTTGTAACGTTTTCCCAAAGAAATGATGTCAAGATCCTCTTGATGGCGGTGGATTTTATCCATTTTCTCCTATTTTACAAATTTTCAGCTAAATCGGTCAAGACCTTAAGACTTATTGGTATGTAACATTATGGGAATGTCGTACTCGGGTCGTGTTGCACGTACCGGTGCTCGCTCAACAACGCGACGGGACTTTAGCGTTTTCCTAGTTTTCTCTAGTTTAGTGCGTTTGTACTAGAGCTACACACTTCTACTGTACAATACCTACTTTTCTAGTATCAATCCAACGTGCGTCAAGAAACCACTGCCCCTAGGTAATTCACCTATCTTTCAAAGCCACAGTGTTTGTTGCCCTGGCATTCACAACTGGGGCATTTTCTATGTCCTTCATGTTAATGGTGACTATTGAATTTGAGATAAAAATAAAAATAAATGTATTTAGTTGTGGTTCTATTCTGAGCTGCTGTTTATGGCCAACCAGCGGCCGCATTTTACATTTTGCCGCTGGATGGCATTATTCTCGCAATTCCATTTTTACAATCAATTCTTACAACTAGAGAAGGTTGACTTTGATTAAAAATGTTTATTCTTTTACCGAAATCACTTTTTATATGAGGGGTAGCAGAGAATAAATGAAGATTAGTTTTATTGATTTAATTAATATTGATGAATACCAATAGAAAAGTGGGGGAATATGATAAAATGAGACGTTGATGAACGAGGTGATGATAGAAGCTCAGTTTTGAAAAGACAGGAAAGAGCGGGGTTCAAATTGTTGGCGAGGTAGATGTATGATGAAGATGAAGACGCTCAGCTCGGCAACCTCAGTACTAAACAGTCTCTTGCCCCACATACCGGTGTCAAGATCAGCCCTTCCCCGACATAATTTAAAATGTGTTATAGATTATCATAATAAACAACAATATTGTTATTATTAATATTGGTTATTACTTACACTTGTTGTGTTTTGTCTTTCAGTTGGTGTCGACAATTTCTTCTTATGCTGTGATCATAGTTCAGGTCCAGCAAGTTCACGAACGCTGAAGCAATTTCTTCCTATGAAGAACATTCTTAACAATATGAAGGAATTACCTTGGTACATCGATAACTAATGTCTTTATTAAATATGCCACCTGGGTTTGTTTATGTTAAGCTTGTAAACAAGGATAAAGAGAATAGTATAGTAGGAAGGCCACGAGATAAATTGATCGAACAAAATAAACAAAGGAAATGCATATATGATAGAGAAGTGTATTGGGTGGAGGTAGAATTAGGAAGATGGAGAATATCGGAAGAAATGTATTAACCCTTTTCGGTCAGATTTTTTTTTATTATTTAGAAGGCAGTGGAACTGTTAAGTGCATTAAAAGACCTGTATGGGAGGCAATCATTTACAAAGTTTTCAAAAAAAAAAAAAATCAAAATCATTTTTTTTTTTTTCTTTGTGGGAGGTGTAGTAAAGTGTGCAGAAACACCCATGTCGGGGCTGCCCTGATATATGACCGAAAAGGGTTAAAAAGCAGCAGGATATTGAGGAATTGTCAGATGAAGAGGAGACTAAAGAGGTTGTGTCAGGTCCGGCTAACCGGTAGCTAAGAAAGACTTTATAGCCTGAGTCAATGGTGCTAACGCTCCCCCAACATTATTAGCATTAGCATTAGTTTGGAAGTGGGGAAGAATATTATATTTTAATAATATTATGCTTGTTAGTAAAACGCCAATAATACATGTAAATGTGTTTTCAATTAAAATATGAAATATAAACTTCTGTTGGGATTGATTAATTTAAGTTTAATGTTATCTTTGACCAATCATTATAATATGTTATGAATTGATATGATAACAAATGCAATATTATTGTTGTTTCACAGATCACACATATTATGTGGATGAACAGCATAAAATTAATTAAATTATACTACAGATTGCCTAGTTGAAATTGTTAAGCGAATAATCAATCCAAGTTTCAGTTTAGTCCGTTCCATTCAACATTATCAGAGATTTAGTAAATAATAAATCATGAAATAATAAAGCAATATTGGCTGAATTAATTCAAATGTAGCTCAACACGAAAGTAAACGTTGAAATATAGGTAGGGTAGCTACATGGAAATAAGATCAACTCTACCTTTACTCGAGGGCCTTCACTGCAGGTTGGAACGAACTATTGTGTTTAGTTACATAGAAGATTTAGAATTGGTTAAAAATTATTAATTAAGCTACGGTCGAAAAATTAATTGATTAAAAAATAACACGTGGAAAATAACAGATATTAATTTCTGATTAATTTCTGTCTGCATGGTCCAAATTAAATATAAGCAACATTTTACGACCTCCTATTATATCCTCCAGGACAAATTCCAAATGTGTCCAGTTCTGCCTAAAGTAAAACCCCTCAGCTCAATAATTTTAACTCCCATGAAAATATTTCTCCTAAGACAGAAACACCCTCACCTACTTACTAATTAAATGCAAATACCGTACAATTTCAAGTTGCATATTATTATACCTCAAGCGCAATCCATGCGTGATGATGACAACCTGCATAGAAAATAACGGTTAACGAAAAATGAAAGTTGTATTTGTCTAAATCTCAGCAAGATATTATAGCAATGCACATTCTGCGTCCTCCAATTAACATATCCGTGCAACTGTAAAGATCCCTTAGGGGTTCGCAACGAGCATTTTACTTAACCAACACACTAAAACTGGAGGACACGGGATATAAACTATGTTATTACGTCTGCTTGTCTGCATGTCTGGGTTACAATCATTCTAATTGTAGACTATATCCGTACCAAGGTTTAACCTAGCCTTCCAGACCCGGGGTGTGTTATTAGATATTCTTGTGGTGAGGTGAACTTGACATTATGTCTGGGCCACAGACTATTTCTCACAAAGAAATTCAAACATTCAGGTATTTTATCTTTAGTGTTTAATGGGGATCCAATGATTGATTTTTCCAGATATAAATCGAGTCCTGAAAAGAAGGATTTATTTATTTATTTATTTATTTATTTATTTATTTATTTATTTATTTATTTGGGTTTCTTTAAAGTAGTAACTACATACATGTTTCATACAGGTTATGTAATAAATCACTCCTACTTGATGCCCAAGACTAATAATACTAAGAGCTAAGAAAACTACAGTTATAAGTAAAATAAATATTTCTTGCATTGCCTAATGAGTCCATAATTCCATTCATAATATTATTGCTTATATAGTGTGCGTGGCTTATATATACCTATATACTATATTTGTAGTCCTACATAAGTACAAATTACATTTTTTTCTTGATTAAAATAAGATGATACTAATATTAAGTCTAACAGTAATAACTAGAACTAATTAGAATACAATAAAATGAGAGTATAGAAAATAACAGACAGTGTATTAAACTTATTTTCTTCTTCATAGTAATGTCTGAAATTCATATACAACATTTTTTACCAAGTTCTTAATTTTGTTTTTGAGTTTTGTATTTTTAAGCTAGCAAGTAAAGTATTCCACCTGTGTGCCGATACATAATTGAATGATCTTTTTCCTCTAGTTTCTTTGTTTACTTTAGGTACTGTAATGTTGTTGTTGGCTACAGAGCGAAGACTTTTGTTTGATTGCACCTTATGAAACATGGCTGGATACCTGTTGTCAGGTTTCTCGTGAAATGCTTTATAAATTCTCATCAGAACAAGATATTGAAGTCTGGACTGGAATGAGGGAATGTTGTTATCGGTTCTAGTTTGTATTAATTTTTTCTATTGTTTATGATGCGTAGTGCTTTGTTTTGGGACAGTTCTAGCTTACGTAGATTGAATTTCGTAGTTACTCCACATATAGAGGGGCAGTATTCAAGAATAGGTCTAACAAAACTGGTGTAGAACATAGCACGTTCTTGTTCTGTAAGGAAATATCTCAGTCTTTTGAATATATGCAGCCTTTTAAAGCATTTTGATATTGTGCTAGATATATGCTCATTGAAATTCAGATTTCTATCTAATACTACGCCTAAATATTTCATTTTTTTACATGCTTGAATAACTGTTACGTCTAATGTTACTGCGACTGGGGCAGGTTCTTTACCTAAAAACATCACTTGCGTCTTATTCCCATTTATTTTTAGCCTATTCGAATCATACCAGTTGCTTACATGTGTATATTCTGTACTGATTACTTCCAGTACTCTATCGTAGCTCTCTCCCATGCAAATAAGAAGAAAGTCATCTACATACATGACTAGTGCGATCAAGGTGTCTTCAAAAACACAACTATAGTGCAAAATGTGATACCAGCATAAAAATTTACAATAAGGTAGAATTTGTAATGAGAAATTTGAAAATAACTGGCTCCACGATGGGGTCTAATTATTTAACCACTAATTAATTAATTAAAATTAATTAGTTAATTATGTGACACGAATTTCTAAGTGTCAATAAATTAGTTATGTTTGGTATTAATTAAGAGCATTTTCACCTATATAAAGAAAAAAATACATTGAAAAAATATATTGAAATATACATATGTTATAGTAAAATATGTTGATTTTGCTGATTTTTTAGTTTTTGAACCAAAAGATCGACGTTAAAGTAAAATTTCTTCTAACCAATGATATCACAATGTTCACAAAAGAGCTGGTTACTATAATTAATACATCATTTATTAATTTTCAATAATAGTAATTACAATATATTTAACCCAAATTACAATATGGCATAAAGATGTCTAACTATGGTGTAAAATATGATACCAACTTAAAAATTTAGCAATCTTAAAGCTTTTGTAATGAGAAATTCGAAAATAACTGGCTCCAAGCTAAGGTTTTAGTATTTAACTATTAATTGATTAATTAACATTAATTAGTTAATTTAGTCCTAAAATTTCAAAGTGAAGACAAATTTGTAGTGTTTGGTATCAATTGAAAGCATTTTTCACCAATATTAAGAAAAAAATACTTCGAAAAAATATATTGAAATGGATATATGTTATAGTTAAATATGTTTTAACTAAAAGAAACTTTTAACTTAACTTTAAGATTGAGAAAAACAAGTCAAATGGTGCATTTTTCTACGTCACATAACATGTTTCTGTAACTTTTCAATTTAAGAAAATTTGTTGATTTGTGTAAAATATAATGTAATAACAGTTATTAAAAATTGAAAAATGATAAATTAATTATAGTTACTAGTTCTTTTGTGAACATTGTGTTATCATTGGTTAGAAGAAATTTTATTTTAAAGTTGATCTTTTGGTTCAAAAACTAAAAAATCACAAAATCACCATATTTAACTATAACATATATACATTTTAATATATTTTTTCAATGTATTTTTTTTCTCAATGTTGGTGAAAAATGCTTTCAATTGATACCAAACACTACAAATTTGTCTTCACTTTGAAATTTTAGGACTAAATTAAGTTAATTAATGTTAATTAATCAATTAATAGTTTAATTAATGCAGCCAACTTTTTTCTGAATTTTTCAAAACCACCTTCCTTCTGCCGTCTGTGGATGCCCATGAGCCGCCATCTGCTCCACAGTACTCAACAGAAAATATGTGCAACTTTACTATTACATCAAAGGAAGTAGAGGATTGCCTACAAAATCTGAAAAATGGAAAAACGCCTGGTCCTGATAATATACCAATTAACGTCATCAAGTTCTGTAGCAGAGCGTTATCAAAACCATTGGCTGCCCTATTTAACAAATCATTAAAATGTGGAACTTTCCCTACTCGTTGGAAACATGCAATTATTACTCCTATACTAAAAAAGGGAAGCAGGTATAATGTGACGAACTACAGACCCATATCGTTATTATCGACATTCTCCAAGGTTTTTGAAAGCATCCTCCATAAACGCATATACAATCATGTTGCTAATCATATTGCACCGGAACAACATGGCTTTGTCAAGAAAAGGTCAACCGTCACGAACCTTGCTCAATACACTAGTGACATTGCATTTCACATCAATAATGGGGATCAGCAGGTGGACGCTGTTTATACTGATTTCAGCAAAGCCTTTGACAGCGTTGACCATAACCTTCTTTTGCTGAAATTGCGTGGCTACGGGATCCAGGAGGCCAAGTCTTGAACCTTGCGTTTCAACTCACCTCCCGTTTCGAGTCGCAAATTTCCGACAAGTCGCTCAAAACCATCAAATCGGTAGTCTTGAGACAAACTTGCGAAATGGCTTGCGACTTGGCTCGCAAGTTTTCTTACGTTTCAAACCGCGAGGTTTTACCTTGCGTGTAGAGATTTATTTGCGTCTTGACTGCCACATCGAAAGTTTTTAATGACTAAATAAATAGTTATAAGGTACATCCTATGTGTAAAAACGTAAATTACACTCTAGAAATGTTGGCAGAAGGCTTTAAAAATATTTAAAGTGTTATAATTGTTATGTCAAATTATTTACGCTCGTCGCAAGCTAACGTGCATCTGCATTAGTGGCGCTGTAGATCGAATTTTCGACGTGGTCCCGGTGGCCGAGTGGTTAGAGCGCTTGGTTTCAACGCGAGGGGTCGCCGGTTCAAATCCCGCCTGGGAAATCTTTTTTACTTTTTTTTACTCGTCGCATAATTATTGTTCACTTGTTATCTGTGACAGAAACAATTTTTATATCTTTTCAATGTAAATTACCTTTTTTTTTACCTTTCTTTGCAATTTGTTTTGGTATTTTAGGTAGCCTAGCCCTAGAAACTTACGCAAATATAAAATAAAAGTGAAGGCTCTTAACGTGAAAGCACTGGATTTCAAGAAACTTCTTAGGGAATCAATAAAGTAAAGTAAATAAAGTTCACACTTTCAATTAATAATTGTCAGCTTTAAATTATATTATTTTCTTAACGAGATTTGTACAATTTTATCATTATTTTTTCAATTCTTTTTAATGTATGTTTTTATAATGGTGAACTTAAATATATTTTGATGTACGTAATGTTATAGGCCTATAATGTTAGTTGTTTGAATGTTTGTATTGTCGGTCTATTGTGGCCTACTATTGTGTTAAATAAATCGTAGAGTTTTTATATAGTTTTTGATCATCTATTTTTTTTAAACTTGCTACATAAATAATTTTAATAACCTTCTTTAATATCAACTTAATTATATTTACTATTTAGGGATATCACACACAATTCTGTGTTTAAGGGCTATGCTCGTTGTGATATTCCTAATGATTGTACGTATTGTGATAATCATTGAATAATAATAAATAAAATAAACAATAAAAAATATGATTAATTAAATAGAGAGTACGACTGCCTTTAGGCTATTTGATAATAACAATAAACTATGTGAAATAATTTGCGTCGGGGCCTACAGGGTTGGCTTGGTCGCTTTGATTTACTGTCTCCCACTGAAAATCAGTTATATATTTGAGTGGGTAGACTCTAAATACAATTTATTTATTTATTTATTTATTTATTTATTTATTTATTTATTTATTTATTTATTTATTTATTTATTTATTTATTTATTTATTTATTTATTTATTTATTTATATGTAAGCCTCGCCTAGTACTCCTAGTGTGTTTTGACAGTTGATTGAATGTGCGAATCGATTATAGCATCAATAGTTCGTCACAATCGATTATATCATCGATTTACTTCACAACATCGATTTAAAAGTCGAAAGTCGAAAGTTGCACTTTGTAACAAGCTTTCTCATTGGTTAGTCATAGAGCGAAAGTGGGCGGAGTTTCCAAACGCAAAAAAGCATTCGCAAGGAAGAATTTCATCTCGCAAGCGAAATGAGTCGCACATCTAAATTCAAGACTACGTACATGACGTGAAGTCGAGTCGCATGCGATTTGGAAGAAGTGACTTGACACGCATTGCGACTTGAGTCGCATGTTTCAAGACTTGGCCTCCAGGGAGATATTTTGAATCTACTCTCCAACTACTTGTCAGGTCGATGGCAAAGCGTTGTTATTGATGACGGAAAATCTTCACCTGAATCTGTTACATCTGGAGTGCCCCAGGGTCGATTCTGGGACCGTTAATGTTCACATTATTTGTTAATGACGTTCCGTCATGTTTTAAAACTTGCAAATGTTTAATGTATGCTGATGACCTGAAAGTGTACAAACGCATCAACAATATTGAGGACTGCGAGTCTCTCCAAACGGAGCTTGATGCATTTTCTACGTGGTGTAAGTCATGGAAGCTTAACCTAAATGTGGCTAAATGTAATTTTATTACGTTTACTACTAAAAGGAAAGGTAATATCGACTTCATTTACCAGCTTGATAACTCTCCGCTAATGAAGGTGAATACAATCCGTGATTTAGGTGTACAACTGTCTAGTGATCTCTCATACAATAATCACCTACAGCTTATCATCCCGAAGGCCCTTAAAATGCTCGGCTTTGTGAAAAGGAATTGCACAAAAGACTTTTCCATTAGCACTTTCAGGAAGCTTTTTGTGGCTTTAATAAGACCTCAAATTGACTATGCAAGTGTCATATGGAACCTCATCACATTACCAAAATTCGTAGCATTGAACGTATCCAGCAGAAGTTCGTTAAGCATGTCTGCTACAAGACCAATGTTATTTTATCATAGATGCAACTATTCAACTTTATGCAAGAATTTAAATCTTGCATCACTCGAAAATCGTCGCCAGCAATACAGATCTAATATTTCTGTATAAGCTTCTGCACAATTATTTTGACTCTCAGCTTCTTCATGCAGTACATTTTCACGTTCCTGCAAGACTAACACGAAACCTTCAGACTTTCCATCTTCCCAGAAGCAGACTAGACATTTTTAGTAATTCACCAATAAACCGGATCCAACATACGTATAACCAATTAGTTGTCATCCATCCTGATCTTGACATTAATCACCTAAACTTTCAATGTTTTTAAAAACTATTTCTTCAAATATGTTCTTGAGGTTTATAACTTTTGTAATCGTCATAGTTTATTTTATTTTTTGTGCTTTAGTATTAGCTAATTTTATGAAATGCCTATATCGCACTTGTGGAGGTAACTCTGTTGTTGGTGGCAATAAAAATAAAAATAAAAATAAAATAATAATAATAATAATAAAAATAAAAATAAATACTAAACCTTAGCTTGGAGCCAGTTGTTTTTCGAATTTCTCATTACAAAAGCTTTAAGATTGCTAAATTTTTAAGTTGGTATCATATTTTATCCCATAGTTAGACATCTTTATGCCATATTGTAATTTGTGTTAAATATTGTAATTACTATTATTGAAAATTTATAAATGATGTATTAATTATAGTAACCAGCTCTTTTGTGAACATTGTTATATCATTGGTTAGAAAAAATTTTACTTTAACGTCGATCTTTAGGTTCAAAAATTCAAAAATCAGCAAAATCAACATATTTTACTATAACATATGTATATTTCAATATATTTTTCAATGTATTTTTTTTCTTTATAAAGGTGAAAAATGCTCTAAATTAATACTAAACATGACTAATTTATTGACACTTTGAAATTCGTGTCACATAATTAACTAATTAATGTTAATTAGTCAATTAATAGTTAAATAATAAGACCCCATCGTGGAGCCAGTTATTTTCGAATTTATTGTTACAAAATCTATAGTATTGCAAATTTTTACGTTGGTATCACATTTTGCACTATAGTTAGACATCTTTACTCCACTAGACAGATTGCAATTGACATGTTCCGGTAGGTCGTTAACAACCATATTAAAAAATACTGGACCTGTTACCGTTCCTTGGGGAACCCCAGCAGGTTGGAAAATGTTTTGACTTTAGTAAAGACAATATTCTGATGGGCTCACATGATACATATCTAATCATTCTCAAACTATTAAATAGTTATTTTATTTCCAGTTAGAGCACTACCTAATGAACAAATTTCACCTTTTTCTATACAATCATATTTCTAATTTTATTGCGTCTTACATATTAAGTAGAAGTGAGTTTAATCTGACTAAAACAATTGACTATCATTATAAACATAGTTCAGAATAACAAGATCACGTGCTTTACTTGCGTTTAGACAAACATCAAATCAAAACGCAAAGAGCGCTTTGGTTGCGTCTTAGTGTTGACATCACAGTTTTCAAAACTAGTTTTCAAGTCAACCCTATACGAGCAAACAGGATTGACTTGAACCGATCCAAACCCACTTTCGAGACGTTTACATGCAGATTTGAAAACTCAAAACGTTTTGAAATCGATTTCAAACCTGCATGTAAACGTGGTATGTTTTATATAGTGAGTACTTTTAGGACTAAACAATGTTATTATTGAAACAATAACATCTCGGTTGCTAAAGTAAGACACAATCCTCTATAAACAACAAGGTAAAATACAATGTTGGGATTATTATGTAAAACTGATTGACAAATTAGTTAAAACTTGTGTTTACGTATGTTTTACGTTATGGATTACAATGTAGGATTAAGTGATTTGATATGCGTTTAACAATGGATGTATGTCTTAAAATCTTGGACAACAGTAATGTTTGACATCATTTAAACATTCATGTTGCATTCTTTCTATTTAGATGTTAAGTTATATTGCCGTTAAGATATTTAATAATATTACATGCGTGTGGAACAACATAGTATGTTAATCCATTTTGTTGGTCCCTGCTGCCAATGCTATTGCCCCAAACCACGGGATAACCGTACGTTTTACGACAATTTTAATTCAACACAAATCATGACAGCTACTATCTAAAAAAGTGGTTTATCAGTTAAGAACACAGTCTTCCGGACTTGGGGTGAGTCTTGATAATATTCCAGGTCTATGTCCAAATTCAAGTCCACGTCTAATAACGTAGAAATGTACCAATTCTTAGTCAATGACGTAGGACGAACTCTCTGAAAAGTCAAGGTCCATTCTTGGTCCAAGTCGTCAAATGGACCTAGCAATCGAAAGTGTACACTCGTTTTAAGTTCGGTTCAAAATGGCTGACAGCGACAATGAGCGCAACAACAAACGAATGCATTTTTAAATGAAGCAAAAATTCAAGTTTTGTTTCTTCTTATCACGTATTCAATTGTTTCTACTTAATGTAATACAAATAGTTTTTATTACGCAAATACTTTTCTAATGGCTCTCGAATGCACACCTAACCCAACTTTAGGTAGTGTTGACTTTGCCCTGCAGGTAGCTCTACTGGAGGCTAGTATAGGACGTTAACATTGAGTTGAACTTGGACCTAGACCTGGACTACAATCCATACACACCACCCTAAAACCCAGGCTTTAAAATAATTAGTCCATGGTGTTTTGTACCCTGCAAAGCGTTAGTTACTTATATCACTTTTAACACACACTCCTACAATCCGGTCCATAAACCTTATTAAATCTGCAGTGATTCAACTGCCCGAACCCTTTCAAAAGTATTAAAACATATTTTTTGTAAATATTAACATTAAAATATGGAATCATGAGAAGAACAAGACATTCATTAACATTTTGACAAGATAAGTATAAACAATATTTGGACTCATCATGTTCTTTTAGTAAATTAATATTAAAATAAAAGTAAATAAATATTTTGGGTACTTTTACTGAAGCTTTAACTTTTACTTTAGTTTTGGTTTGTTGCCTTTTGAAGCGAAATATTGCTTTTCCTTTAAGGGGAATCCCTAGACCCAAATATGATTTCTAAAGAATGCAGTAAAGACGACTGAAAAGTAAGTAGATTGTAAGAGGGGCTTAATAAAAGAGCGGATTGTGTTTTTGAAATTTTTTTTGACGGGACATAACATTAAAATCAACAATTATATTCAAATTGCTGGAATCAGTTGCTCAAGTTCAAAATTGAATTTTTAACAGCGGTTTTTTGTACATTATTTCTACACTCCTTCATCTACAACATAAATAAAAGTATTTTTGGTTTCAAATGATTTGTTGCGTTGCACAAATTTTTTCGCCTACCGGTACAATTTCAAATTTTGTACCGTTTAACGGAAAAAATCGTGCAACGCCTGAAACCATATAAAACCAATTATCCTTACATTTAGGTTGTAGATAAATGAGTGTAGAAACAATATACAAAAACCTGCTGCTCATTATTCAATTTTGAACTTGAGCAACTGATTCCAGTAATTTGAATATAATTGTTGATTCTGAGGTTATTCCCGTCAAAAAAATTTCAAAAAAATAATCCGCTCTTTATTAAGCCCCTCTTACATTCTACTTACTTTTCAGACGTCTTTAATGCATTCTTTAGAAATCATATTTGGGTCTAGGGATTCCCCTTAATTTAATATATTAATTTACTAAAAGAACACGATGAGTCCAAATATTGTTTATACTTATTAAACCTAACTGTTCTAAGAATTTCAGTAGTTATAAAATTTTGATAAGAAATACGATCAATTTTTGCGTCGTTTGGGTAACATTTTGTGAAAAACAACTATATTAGGATTGCCGATTAAAAAAAGTTTTTTTAACCCCCTTTTTTCGTGAAGCAAATGGCTTTTTGTCATAAATTATCTTAATCATCATCCAAGTTTGTTTATTTGACAAACAAACGTTCAAGTTTTTTTCACTCAAGTCTAATTGAAGAAAATAATGTAAGCCTTAATTTCACAAATTATTGGGGATACACAATTCAAAATTCCAATGCCATATGCAAATAAAGACCTTAAAAACAGCCATTCTAAAATGTGAATTTTTAACGTTCCAATTGTTTCGTTAAGGGTCAAATTTTTACGTATATCTCAATCTCACACAACATTATCTAAAATGAATTTTAGTCTACTCACTTAACCATCTTTGATGTTCGTACTTGCAAATATTAAATATTTTGTAAAAGTTTTTGTTGTAGTATTAGGCAGTTGATTGATACAAAACCATATTTTTCAGTAAATATAATTCCTATCTTGAACCGACCTAAGATCATGACTATAGTGCTTTGGTTTAAAAATCACGTGCATTAAAGGTTTTATTCAATATCATTTTAAACATACAAATAGTCATTAAACGTAATGACTGTTGTAAACCAAGTCATGCAGAGCTAGTAATAATTGTCTGGAATAATGCCAGTGTAGTTACTGAAGTTCCGTGACCATGTAAGTACTAATTATAAAATTATATTGTGTTCGATTCAATTAGGTATGAAATTAAAAACGAGTTTCGATCATTTACACGAGTATTTACACTGTGATAATAGTAATTGAGGATAATTATTGCAAATATGACGGGTTATAAAATGCAGATTTAAAGTCAACGTCAATACGTGGTATTAATTGGAACTATCACATGCACGTACGTGTAAATATTTTATGTTTTTGCCTGCAGTCCGTATATTGGAAATCTTGTTAAACTGCTTATAAGGCCACGCATGTTTTGCATGATGATTGAATGAGCGTAGTGAGCGAAGCATTGCGATGGAATTTTCTGGAGGCCTTCGAAATCTCTGAACTTAGAACTGCCACGTTTTTTAGCGCAATCGAAAAATAAATTCATATTAAAATCGCAATTTTACGATTTTTTTCAATTTAAAAAAAAAAATTCTTCGAAGTATAACCCCTATATGCTTTATTAGATTGTTATGATTTTTTCACAGAACCTAAATTTTATGAATTAATACATTCATATGAAATTTGAACGCAATCAAAAAATGTTTTCTTGTGAAAATCGTAATTTTATGATTTTTTTTTATTTTTTAAGCATTTCTTCGACTTTTAACACCTACATGCTTTATCCGATTGTAATTATTTTTACACAGAACCTTTATTTTATAAATTCATATATTGGTGTGAAATTTGTAGCGCAATCGAAAAATAATTTCTCGTGAAAATCGCAAATTTTACGCTTTTTTTTCGTTTAAAAACAAATTCTTCGACTTATAACACCTACATGCTTTATCCGATTGTAATGCTTATTTTACAGAACCTTAATTATATGAATTTTTCAATTAATGTGAAATTTGAGCGCAATCGAAAAATAAATTCTACTGAAAATAGCAAATTTACGCTTTTTTCGATTTAAAAAAATCACGCTCATCCAACAACGCGCCTGAAAAAGCGTTTGCGAAGCTTCCTAGTGTTTAGACAATACTGACAGTATTATAAAAATTGAAACTATATAACAGGTAGTAACGTTACACATACAAATCATTAGACTTTTTCACTGTTAATACTTATTTTTATTTAACAAATGTGATATTTCGATTACTTTTCAGGAGTCTTTATCAAACAATACAACTAAAAAACCACAACAAACAAGACAAAAAACATTTCCCAAAAAATTATAAATATGGCTGTGCGGCTAGTGTTAATTATCCAGCCATTTGAAATAGTTTCTGTCCATCAATTTCATCACTAGATCAATAGTTTAATTTTATACACCAACTATCCAACATGTCAATTTAATGTTCTGGTTTTTTATTTTTTATTCATAAAAAACTTTTTTGTTAATAATTTGGTACTAATACACAGCCATATTTATAATTTTTTGGGAAATGTTTTTTCGTCTTGTTTGGTGTGGTTTTTTAGTTGTTGTATTGTTTGATAATGACTAATGAAAAGTAGTCGAAATATCTCAATTTTTTAAGTAAAAATAAGTATTAACAGTGAAAAGTCTAATGATTTGTATGTGTAAAAATACTGACAGTGTTGGCTCGGGCGCTAAGCGCTAACTTTGATTCGGACGACCTCGAGTTAAAATTCCGTCGAGACCGGCAATCCTGACTGAAGTTTTTGCGAGGTTTTCCTCAGTCGATAATGCGAATACAAAGGATTAGTCTTCTTAAACAGCCCTCGAACATCTTGTCATATCCGCAACATACCTAGTTCACCAGAAGAGGGGCATATAACACCTCATAACGAGTTTAATTATCATGGAAAAAATAACACAAATACAAAAATTCGTAAAAAAAAAAAACGGCAGCCAAGCTCTCCTTCAAAAGTCTTTGGTTGTGAATGCTGTGAGATATAGAAGTTGAGCCAAGCTTTTCATTCGTTCTCCCTAGTTAGCATTGAAAAGAAAAAAGATCATTTCGCCAGTTGACGAGCGCAAAGCCAACCATTTTCGTGGTAAAAAAGTAAATTTTTTAAACTCAAAATCGTAAAAAATTGCTTGGCCATTGATTCGGTTCATTACGAAAACTCTAAAAAGTCAATGGCCAAGTAATTTGTTTTTATGATTTTGTGATTAAAATTTTTACTTTTTTACCACGAAAATGGTTGGTGTGGCGCTCGTCAACAAAGTCTTCTATTTCCAAGACGGTCAATCAGACTAAGTGGAGCCAGACCCAAAATTTTACACACTTGAAGCAACGGAAAGAATCCTGTGTGTATAGCCATTATCAAGGATATAATGTTATGTATTAAAAGTATCTTTACAAATATGTTGGTGTACTTGATCCTACAACGAAAACTAATATTTTGTTATGAGTACAATCTTAAAACAATATATTTATCGTGTGTGATTTAAGGATTAACGAATCTTTGCCAGCCAGATGTATATTATATTCTTTGGTGGTCGTGTTTTAAACCATTCCACGTGAACTTAAAAGCTGATCAATTAAGATAGTGTGAACATCAACTGACCAAGACAATTAAGAGCGTCTGGTAGAATAATTAAGTTATTAAGTGGATATAATGTGTCAGGTACTGATGACAGCTATGTGTACTAAGGAACTTTCAGTTTTTACATCTTAATGACGATGCAACACTTTATTATGATAACGCACCAAATAATATGGTGTTTTTAACCATATTTTTTATTTCCTTACAATCCATTTTCGTAAATTCTCTATTCTTCAATATATTTAAAATCATTCAACAAAATTCTTGTCTTACTTTATCAAAATTATTTTCTTGATACACCTAGTTGTTGTAATATTGCTATTCCAAACTAAGCTATTCTACAGTTCATAATTTTGTCTGCATTTATCCAATTAGTTTTATTGAATTGACCTCCTATGTTTATAAGTTTGTATCAATGAATAGGACAGACCGACGTTAAATAAAACAATACAAAAAGTAAAAAATTAATGTGATGACACCATTAACGAAATTATGGTTTATATTACAAGTGAACTAGCTTATAAAGATACACACAGTACAGAAGAAGAAAGAAATAAGAAAGTTTCACTTGAAAATTAAAAGATTATCGATAGAATACTATAGAAGTATTCACAATCTTTTTCTTCTTGTGGAGAGAGAATTTCAATGGCAATTATTTTGTTTTACAATCAAGTTGTATGTCACGAGTCTATAATATTCAACCTTTTTTTAAAGAACATAGATAACGAAGTAACTGTCCGGTTATCTTCAAAGCCGTTTACATCACTCCGCTGTAATGCCCAACAAAATGCGCGCACTCAGGTGTTGATGATTTCTGCAGAACGGTTGGTAATATCATTACCAGATTTTGCATGAATGTTAATAAAGTACTTTTATCTTGATATCCGAACATGGTTGGAAAGAATGTGAAATCCAAAACATTGATTTTAGCTCCAGAAATTTCCACCAAACCGTTTATCTTACGATAAATCCAAATCAACCTTCGTTCACATTGATTTAAACGTTGATACCCAGTATGCAAATTTGCGTTAAAAAATCTGTACACTCTGAATACATTCCCGAATTTAACCAAAATAAAGTAAATCAGGGTGATTTCATTAATTATTTCATTCAAAATCAATGTATTATTTTAGAAATACGAGTACTGGATATCATAGATTTATTCTTTATTCGCGTAAGTGTAAATTTTGATATCGGTGTAATTAACCGTTTAGCCGAAAAAAAAAACAGAAAGCTGACCGCCTAAACTCGTATCCTCGCCAACCTCAGCGGCTCCTCTTAAGGTGAACCCCCTGGTGGTAGTTGAGGGATCCCCCGCCTGTTAACCCAGCGCTAGTGTTGCGGCTCCTGTTGGAACTGAACCAGGATAACCATGTACGTGGTCACTGCGCCGACCATCTGTAACAACAATATTTAATCAAAACATAGTTATTGATATTTTAAAAGAATCTTAAATAGAACAGGTAAACGTTATTTAACATCTATTTGAACTTACCACTGCTCTGAGGTGAGAAAATAAATTTTGATTATGTAGCAATATTTCGAAAAGTTCCACTTTTTTTCGAATGGCTGATATTATTTATGAATAACAACATTTCTAAATAATATGTTTGCGAATCTGTTTTCTAACATTTATCGCATGTCATTAAATTTTAATTACGCTCTATGTAAAATAGCAGCAATGCTGTATTTAGGTTTTAATTATGAACTAATAAATATCAATTTGTGTGAAGTATGCACCAATATTTCAAAACTATATTTTTACCGTGTATAGGAGGGTGGCGTCTATGGGGAAGAGACCACAGGCTGTGAATTCGACCTTTCTGTGGAGAAGCTGCAATGAGAACAGCTTCAGCTGGAAATAGAGAATAGAAATCATAACAAGTCCTTGACATACTCTAGTGTTTAAAAAATACATCAGCAAAGCTTAGTTCCGCAATGTGTCAAACCGATTAGTCTAAAAGATCGAGTGTATAAAAATTAAATCGATGATCGTCTCTCACCTGTCTCCTCGTGTCCCTGTCAATATTCTCATTCAGCAGTCTGTGCACATAAGTAGCCGTGCTGTTAGCCTGCAACAGACGAGACAATGTATATTTATCTAGTGGTACAAGAACAGGTTAAAGCTTAAAGGGCATTTAAACTTGAAGTCAGAGCTTTATCAAAACGACAAAACAATGTGTTATAATATACTAATTTTGTGTAGAGGGAGACATAACAAATAATAATAATAATAAATAAATTGTTTTTAGAGTCTACCCATTCAGTTATACAACTGATTTTCAGTGGAGGACTTTATACCAAAGCGACCAAGCCAACTCTGCAGGCCCCGACTCAATCGACGAGTGAGCTACAACCAACCAAAGATCGATATTTTTATAGGAATATAGCAATCAGTGGTATGGACAGTGCGAACACCCGCGAATCAACGCCAGAATCAACAAGGCCGATTCAGAACAACTCTGAAATTTATTATGTGCTCCGTTGCTAGGACGGCTCCAAAGTCACCGTTTACAAACTCCTAAGACAAGAACTGATGGACTGAAGTCCAAATCAGAAGTTAAAAAACTTCTGACTTTAACGGGAATCAAACCCTGGACCTTCTGCATTGGAAGCAGATACGCTAACCACAAGACCAACGAGCCACATAATTAAATAGTTACATTTGGGTGCAAGTGACATCTTTTAAAGCATGATTAAGAGGCAAACGACGCCATGTAGCGGTTAGTTTTTGGAATTGAAAAATTGAATTCTTGAAACATCAAGAAAACATGTGGTAAGAATATAACAAAAGTATGCAAACTACGCAGATTTCACTATAAACTATTCAGTTTGTAGTGAAACTTTTGACAGTTTTTGTAGCACACTCCTCTGCAGTTTAGCAAATTATTCATGTTTAAATAGATAATATATTGGTGTTTTCAAATAAATGGTGTACGTCTATTGAGAATTTAATAATGTTACTGAAATGTTTGAAATGAGACAATAAATATACAGGTTTTTTTAGGTAACTGGAATTCAACATTTTAGTTCATCGATAGAATGTTGAAAATTGAAAATTTAATTTTACTCTAAACACGAATTTCTTATGATGGTGCAGGGTATAAAGTTTCTGTGTCTTTTCATTATATTTGTTCCTAAGATCATGATGTTTTTTGGACTATACACTACTCAAAATAAAACAAAGATTACGATATTTCAAAGGTTAATCAACCTCCTTCATCAGGTTTTTTAATGACAGTTGAAACAAGACAACAGAATGGGCTTTAAAACAAATAAACAATGCCAACTAAACAAATCAAATTACACCAATCCACCAAAGAATCATAATAATAAATGTGGTTGTAGTTGTTGTTGTAACATAAAAGAAATTATAAAATTTACAAAACAAACAAGAAGAAGAAACATTATGGCTTATTAGTTACAAAAACTTTCCAAATTCCAGGAAAATCAATGCTAGGTGCACTTATCACATTATTACTAACAGACATCAATGCAGCCTCTTTAAGTTTACGTTTATGTGGATTGGCTTCATGAAGGATAATGGATGAGTTGTTCCAATCCACATAATGGTGATTTTCATAAACATGCTCTGCTAATCTAGAGGAACATACTTTATGCTGCACCACCATTATGTGGATTGGAACAACTCATCCATTATCCTTCATGAAGCCAATCCACATAAACGTAAACTTAAAGAGGCTGCATTGATGTCTGTTAGTAATAATGTGATAAGTGCACCTAGCATTGATTTTCCTGGAATTTGGAAAGTTTTTGTAACTAATAAGCCATAATGTTTCTTCTTCTTGTTTTTTTTTTGTAAATTTTATAATTTCTTTTATGTTACAACACAACTACAACCACATTTATTATTATGATTTTTTGGGTTTGGTTTGGGTGTAATTTGATTTGTTTAGTTGGCATTGTTTATTTGTTTTAAAGCCCATTCTGTTTGTCATGTTTTCAACTGTCATTAAAAACCTGATGAAGGGGGTTGATTAACCTTTGAAATATCGTAATCTTTCGTTTATTTTGAGCAGTAAATAGTCCTAAAATCATGATCTTTAACCAGAACCTACTCAAAAATTGTTTAAACCTTGTAATATTTGTTTCATACTGTTAATAAACATTTTTAAAATAATTGATTAAAAGGTTCCTAATGAATCTGGTCAACAAGTGCCGTGTTAGTTTCACGTGCTTAAGCAAGGCTCTTCGCGGCACGAGACTTCCACAAAGATATCAAGTGTTTTAGCAAATATTTTGCTAGCGTCGACGCCTTTTCATGTTGCTAAAAAATAGTAAAAAATAACAAGGATAAACAACCAATAATAAAATAAAAATACACATACCTCCACTCTGTAAAAACCCACAGCTGGCCCGATAAGTGATGTAGTAAATATATTGTTGAAACTTGTAAAGAGCGTTTGAATGAAAAATAAGTTCGACAACATCATATGCTTTAGCATATAAAAAGCCTTTCAAAGTTAAATACTACGTTCCATAAAGTTAGTTACAAGTGTGAACAATATTTTAGATTTAAAAGTGAACTTAGTTTTTAGTACGAGATCAGACAGAACAGTATGGAATTCTGCAAACTTGCGGATTGTTTGCCATCGTGGCCTTTTCACGAACTTCACGTGCCAAACTGCTTTCTTCCTTGGTGTGGACTTGTCAACCGATTCCTTAAACTTTTCATTCAAAATAGAATATCTCTGTTTCAAAAGAAAAACGATACTCGCAAAAATTTGCACTTGAAAATGGTAGATTGAAGTCGATATTAAATATCCGGTAAATCCAGCAAATGAATCAAAAGTGACAGGGTAAGTTTCTGTTTTAAACAAAATTAAGTAAAACACGACAAATTATCTGTAAAAATAGTATAGGAAAGAACAGCAATAGACTTAATTTAACATACAAATAAGCACGCGCAAACAAATGTACTAATTTAAATGAGATCTTGCTGTTATCATAAGATTAAGTCTCTTGATAAGTTGTGCAAACCGGCGAGCGTTCAAAACCACTCTTAACAATGAACATCAAAGTGATACAGAACCTTATGCTATCCTGAAGTGCCCGTACCGCATTAACAAAGAAAAGTTCTTTTGATGAACTTGTAAGTTTAAGCAAGTGAACAGATATACCAGAATAGGCACAGATAATCAGAATTAAAATCACCAATAAATTTATAATCAAGCCACGTTTATAGAATTTCAAACTTCTATTTCCGACAAGTCCGTTGAGGCAGAAAGGTGCAATGCCCAATGTTCTGGAAACTTTAAGCAACGGAATTGCTGCAGTGTATAAATCCATTTTTGAATTTTAGAGTTAATGTAAATTCAAATTTTAAATTATTTTCAAGTTATCACAAATCACGACTGTTTTGTGAAAGAACACTACCAATATATATTGTTAATGAATCAACGTGCATTCTTATTTCTTGAAGTGTCCACTTCTACCACGCACCCCCCCCCCCCCCCCCCCCCCCCCCAACACTAATCAGCGCTTGTCTCCCGTTATGTCTTGCACCGCCCACCATCAACTAATGATGTTAGTTATGAAATGTCTTCCAAAGAGAATGAAGATAAAAGAATACAAACCATTAGTAAAAGGGTAAAACAGAAAAACCTTAATTGACACATTAATAAACAGTTATTATATTGGGTAGACGCGTAGCACTTGTCTATAGATAAGACATGTCTGTTGTGAAAAATATATTTTAAGTTCAAGGCCACATCTTTTGTTTATCTTTGAAACCAGAAGTCAATGCGTAACTAACCATTTAAAGTTCAAGGCCACATCTTTTGTTCATCTTTGAAACCAGAAGTCAATGCGTAACTAACCATTTAAAGTTCAAGGCCACACATTTTGATGATCATTTGGAACCTACAGTATACATGCACTGTTAAAACAGAAATCAATTGTATCTAGGCACCTATCTCAAGCACCTTATACACCAAGCAGATCTAGGTGCCCGTTAGGGCGCAGCAGCCAAGCCGCGGTGCGCTACAAAACCCCAAACACCCTTTTACACCAGCAGATCTAGGTCCCCCCCTTTTTTGGGCGCCGCAGCCAAGGGCCGCGGTGCGCTACACACCAAGCACCTTATAAAACCCCAACAGATCTAGGGGCCCCCTAGGGGCCCCAGTCAACCGCGGTGCGCTACACACTCAAGCACCTTATACACCAAACAGATCTAGGTGCCCGTTAGGGCGCCGCGCCCCAAACCCGGTGCGCTACACATAAGCACCTTTTAACCAAGGCAGATCTAGGGGCCCGCTAGGGCGCGGCAGTCAAGCCGGGTGCGCTTTTACACCAAGCACCTTTTACACCCAAAAAATCAGGTGCCCGTTAGGGCGCCCAGCAAACCGCGGTGCGCCCACACACTCAAGCACCTTTAAAAAATTTACCCCAAACCCGTCCAAATTTTGCCTTTAAAAGGGGGGTTGGTGCCCGTTGGGCGCCCCCGCCAAGCCCCGGGGCGCTTCACCTCAAGCCCCTTATACACCAAGCAGTCTAGTGCCCCTTAGGGCGCCGCACCAAACCGCGGGGCGTACCACTCAAGCACCTTTTTCCCCAACAGATCTAGTGCCCGTTTTGGGGCCGCAAACCAACCCCCCGGTGCGCTACACACTCAAGCACCTTTATACACCAAGCAGATCTAGGTGCCCCCTTAGGGCGCAGCAGCCAGCCCCGGTCGCTTTAAACACACTCAAGCACCTTATAGCCCAAGCAGATCTAGGTGCCTTAGGGGCCGCACCAAACCGCGGTGCGTACACACTCAAGGGCCCCTTTAAAAAACAAGCAGATTTGGGCCCGTTGGGGCCACCCCAACCCCGGTGCGCTACACACTCAGGCACCCTTTTAAACCAACAATTTTTGGGCCCGTTAGGGCCCCAGCCAGCCCCGGGCCCTTCACACTCAAAGCACCTTTTTACCCAACAATCTAGGGGCCCGTTGGGGCCCCCGCAACCAACCCCCGGTGCCTTCACACTCAAGCACCCTTTTACACAACGATTAAGTGCCCGTTAGGCCCGGCCAACCGCGGTGCCGGGGTTCACATCAAGCACCTTTACATCAAAAAGGATTGGTGCCCTTAGGGCGCCGAAGCCGGCCCCGGGGCGCTTTTCCCTCAAGAAACCTTTTTACACAAGCAGATCTAGGGCCCGTTAGGGCCCGCACCAAGCCGCGGTGCGTACACACTCAAGGGACCTTAACACCAAGCAATCTAGGTGCCCCTTAGGGGGCCCACCAAACCGCGGTGCCTACAACTCAGGGACCTTATACACCAACAACTAGGTGCCCGTTAGGGCGCCCCAGCCAAACCGCGGTGCGCTACAAACTCAGGACCTTATACACAAGCAATTAGGTGCCCCCTTTGGGGGCCGAGCCAACCGCGGGGGGCTACACCTCAGCACCCTTACACCAACAGATCTAGGTGCCCCCTTTGGGCCCGCAGCCAAACCGCGGTGGCACACATCAAGCACCTTAACACCAAACAATCTAGGTGCCCGTTAGGGCCCGCAGCCCCGCCGCGGTGCCTACACCTCAAAACACCTTATACCCAGCAGAAACAGGTGCCCCGTTAGGGGGCCGCACAAACCCCGGTGCGCTACACACTCAAGCCCCCTTTTTACACAAGCAGATTAGGTCCCGTTTAGGGGGCCGCAGCCAAACCGCGGTGCGCTCACCCCTCAAGCACTTTAACCAAAAGATCTGGGGCCCGTAAGGGGGCCGCACCCCGGCCCCCCGGGTGGCCCCCCACTCACACCTTTAACCAAGCAGATCTAGGGGCCCGTTAGGGCCCAGCAGCCAAGCCGCGGTGCCTCCACCCAAACCCTTTTAAAACCCAACAGATCTAGGTGCCCGTTTTGGGCGCCGCATCAAACCGGGGGGCCTACACCTCAACACCTTTTACACCCAAAAGGATCTAGGGGCCCCCTTAGGGCCCCAGTCAAGCCGGGTGCCTACACACCAAGCACCTTATACACAGCAGATTAGGTGCCCGTTTTTGGGCGCCCCAGCCCGCCCCGGGGCGCTTCACACTCAAAACACCCTTGCACAACAGATCTAGTTTTCCCGTTAGTGCGCCCAGCCCCAAGCCCCGGGGCGGGTACACCCTCAAGCCCAAAACACCCAAAAACACCCCCCAAAAAAAAACCCCCAAACCCAAAAAAAGGTTTTCCCTTAGGGCCCGAGGCCAAGCCGCGGTCGCTACAACCCCAGGGACCTTAACACCCAAACAGATCTAGGTGCCCGTTAGGGCGCAGACCAAGCCCCGGGGGCACACTCGGCACCTTAACCCAAGCAGTCTAGGTCCCGTTAGGGCCCGCGCCAAACCCCCGGTCGCTACAATCAGGGACCTTATACACAAACAGATCTAGGGGCCGTTGGGCGCCGCAGCCCAAAACCCCGGTGCCTACCCTCAGGCACCTTTACCCAAGCAATCTAAGTGCCGTTAGGGCGCCCGCAGCCAACCCGCGGTGCGCTACACACTCAAGCACCTTATAGACCAAGCAGATCAAGGTGCCCGTTAGGGCGCAGCAGCTAAGCCGCGGGCGCTACACACCAAGCACCTTATACACCAAGCAGACTAGGTGCCCGTTAGGGGCCCCCCAGCCAAACCGCGGTGGCTAAAAAACCCACTCAGGCACCTTTTTAAAACCAAGGGGATCTAGGGGCCGTTAGGGCCCGCACCAACCGCGGTGGCGCTACACACTACACCTAACAAAAAAGCGATCTAGGGGCCCGTTAGGCCCGCCGGCCCAAACGCGGGGCGCTCACCCTCAGGCACCCATACACCAAACAATTTTAGGGGCCCTTGGCGCCGCGCCAACCCCGGTGCCCCTACACACTCAGGCACATTATACCCAAGCAATCTAGGGGGGCCCCCTTAGGGCGCCCAGCCCAACCGGGGTGCGTACACCCTCGCCCCCATACACCAAACAGATCTAGGTGCCCCTTAGGGCCCCACCAAACCCCGGGGGCGCTAACACTCAAGCACTTATAACCAAGCAGATCTAGGTGCCCCCTTTTTGGGCGGCCGCACCAAGCCCCCGGTGCGTACACTCAAGCACCTTAACACCAAGCAGACTAGGGGCCGTTAGGGCCCCGCAGCCAAGCCCGGTGCCTACACACTCAAACACCTTATACACCAAGCAGATCTAGGTGCCCGTTAGGGCGCAGCAGCCAAACCGCGGTGCGCTAACATCAACACCTTAACAAAGCAGAACCCCAGGTGCCCCCTTTTTGGGGGGGCCGCAGCCAGCCCGGGTGCGCTACACACCCTCGGGGACCTTATCACAAGCAATCTATTGGCCGTTAGGGGGGCCCAGCCAAGCCGCGGTGCGTACACACTCAACACCTTTAACACCAAGCAATCTAGGTGCCCGTTAGGGCGCCCCCAGCCAAGCCGCTGCGCACACACTAAGGACCCTTTTACACCAAGCAATCTAGGTGCCCGAGGGGGGGGCCCCAGCAAACCGCGGTGCTACACATCAGGCCCTTAAAAACCAAGCGATCTAGGGGCCCTAGGGGGCCCCAGCCAAAACCGGGGGGGCGCAACACTAAGCCTTTTACCCAAACAATCTGGTGCCGTTAGGGCGCCGCGCAAAAACCGCGGTGCGCTACAAACTCAAGCCCTTAAACCAACAGATTAGGGGCCCCCTTAGGGGGCCGAAACCAAGCCGGGTGCGCTACACACTCAAGCACTTTTATACACCAAGCAGATTAGGTGCCCCTTAGGGGGCGCGCCAAGCCCCCGGGGCGCTACAACTCAAGCACCTTATAGACCCCAAACAGATCTAGGGCCCTTTTTGGGCGCCGCAGCAAAACCCGGGTGCGCTACACACTAAGCACCTTATACACCAAGCAGATCAGGTGCCCTTTTGGGCGCCGCGCCAAGCCGCGGTGCCTACAAAACTCAAGGGGCCTTTAACCAAACCCGATCTAGGTGCCCGTTTTTGGGCGCCCAGCCCCGCCGCGGGCGCTACACACTCAGGGACCTTTTTTACACCAACAGATTAGGGGGCCCCTTAGGGCGCCGCAAACCAGCCCCCGGTGCGCTACACACTCAACCCTTTACACCAACAGAATTAGGTGCCCGTTAGGGGGGGCCCCCCCCGCCCAAACCGCGGTGCCTACACACTCAGGCCTTATACACAAGAAAATCTAGGTGCCCGTAGGGCGCCCAGCCAGCCCCGGTGCGCTTACACCTTTAGGACCTTATCACCAAGCAATCTAGGTGCCCGTTAGGGCGCCCACCGCCGCGGGCGCTACACACCAGGCCCCCTTAACACCAAGCAATCAGTGCCCCATAGGGGCGCCGCCCGCCCAAGCCCGGTGCCCTACACACTCAAGCACCTTATACACCAAACAGATCTAGGTGCCCGTTAGGGCGCAGCAGCCAAGCCGCGGTGCCCCACCCCTCCACTTATACACCAAGCAGATCTAGGGGCCCGTTTGGGGGCCCCCAGCCAAGCCCGGGGCTAAAACACTCAGGCACCTTAAACACCAAGCAGATATAGGTGCCCGTCAGGGCGCCGCAGAAAAGCCGCGGTGCGCACACACTGAAGCACCTTATACACCAAACAGATCTAGGGGCCCGTTAGGGCGCCGCAGCCAAACCGCGGTGGCTACACACTCAAGCAAAACCTTTTAAAACCAAGCCAAAACTAGGTGCCCCCTTTTTGGGGGCCGCAGCCAAGCCGGTGCCTCACACTCAAACACCTTATACACCCCAAACAGATTTTAGGGGCCCGTTTGGGGGGCCCCAGCCAAGCCCGCGGGGCGCTACACACTCAGCACTTTAACACCAAGCAATCTAGGGGCCCTTTTGGCGCCGCAGCCAACCGCGGTGCGCTACACACTCAAACACCTTATACCCCAAGGCAGATCTAGGTCCCCCTTTGGGGGGCCGCAGCCAAACCGCCCCGGGCTAAACACTCAAGCACCTTTTTACACCCCAAACAACTAGGTGCCCGTTAGGGCCCCGCGCCAAGCCGCGGTGCGTACACACCAGCACCCTTATACACCAAACAGTCTGGGGCCCGTAGGGGGCCGCAGCCAAGCGCGGGGGCGCTACCACTCGGCACCTTATACACCAAGCAGTTCTAGGTGCCCGTTAGGGGGGCCCCCACCAAGCGCGTGGGGGCAAAAACACCAGGAATTTATTCACCAAGCAAATCTAGGTGCCCGTTTGGGGCCGCAGCCAAGCCGCGGTGCGCTACCACTCAGGCACCTTTAAAAACCAAGCAATCTAGGGGCCCGTAGGGGGCCGCAGCCCGCCGCGGTGCGCACACACTCAAGCACCCTTTTACACCAAGAGACTAATCCCTTAGGGGGCCCCCCCCCAACCGCGGGCGCTACACACTCAAGCACCTTACACCCAAACGATCATGGGCCCTTTTTGGGCGCCCCAGCCAAAACCGCGGTCGCTCACACCAAGCACCCTTTTAACACCAAGCAGATCTATCCCCTTAGGGGGCCGCAGCCCCGCCGCGGTGCGCTACAACTCAGGCACCTTACACAGCAGATCTAGGGGCCCTTTTTGGGCGCCGCGCCCAACCGCCCGGTGCGTTACACACTCAGCACCTTATACACCAAACAGATCTAGGTGCCCGTTTTTGGGGGCCGCAGCAGCCCCGGTGCGCTACACACTCAGGCCCTTTAACCAGCAGATCAGGTTCCCGTTAGGGCGCCCAGCCAAGCCGCGGGGGCGCTACACACTCAGGCACTTATACACAAACAGATCTAGGGGCCCGTTAGGGCCCCAGCCAAGCCGCGGTGGCCTACAAACTCAAGGCACCTTATACCCAAGCAATCTAGGTGCCCTTGGGCGCCGCAGCCAAGCCGCGGGCGTACACACTCCCCCCTTTACACCAAAATTAGTGCCCCCTTAGGGCCCGCGCCAAGCCCCCGGTGCCTACACCTCAAGCACCTTATACACCAAACAATTGGGGGGTTAGGGCCCACCGCTTCGGGTGGAAAATTAAAACTATCACCCAAAGGGGATTTGGTACCCGAACCCCAAAACATGCAAATTTTTTTTGGGGCCCACCTTTGGTGAAAAAATGGTTTTCAGCCTCATTTAAAGGGGTGTTGCTTGAAAACAACACAATTTGAGTTTAATCCCCCGACGACCAGCCGGGTGGGGCTACAATTTTCCCCTTTTTTGGAAAAAGGTTTGAAAATCTCAAAAAAAAGTTGAAAAAATTTTGCAAAAAGGTTTCCAAAAAAAGGTTTTTAAAAAAAGCCTTATACACTGGGCATAAAAATTACAAGAACTTGTTACTTGAAACTTGTTTTGACGGTACAAGCAGATTTTAGGTGGGAAAGTGCATACGTAAACAAATGCGGCATTTTAATTTTTTTTCTTTCTTTGGGGAAACGAGAAAAGGCGTCTTTAAACTCTCATAAAAAAAATCAAAAACCCGCCCCCCCTGGCCTAGACCCGTTAAAAATTTATTTATAATACAACAGTGTAGGTCCAAAAAGTTCCATTAGGCTATGGGCTAGATAAAAAATACTTACACTTCATTTTGCAACCCCAAAAACCTTTTTTGCCCAACCCCTGGGCCCAGCACAACCTTTTCTGACCATTTCCCCTACAAATACTAGTTTTTTGATTAAAAAAAGCTTAATGCAGATAAACAATGGTATGATATTTCCTGGGCTATTCCAAAAAATTTAGGGGGGGGGGCAATAATAAGCCTTTTTTTTCTTTTAAAAAACTCACGAAAATCTCCTTCACATGTAAAAAAAAAAATGGTGAAATTTTTTCAATATTTTTTTGATTATCTGAGATTTACTGGCGTGGATGCGGAAAATAGGTGTAAATTACATTTTTTTTTGTACGTTTGTTGTTTAATAGGAAATTTTTTTAATTGGATGTGTTTTTTCCTAGACTTAACCACCCCTTATACCGTCGTTAACCCTGGTTTACCCCCTTTCCCCGGATTAATGAATCCGGGAATAATATTCTACATCCTATTGTTTTTGTTATACCAAATAAAAATTAAATAAAACTTTGATAAAAATTTATATTTTTAAAAATAATTTTGTAATGAACTTGAAAAGTAATTCATCAACACTAAAAAAAATTTTTAGAAATACAGCCAACCTTACACACTCAAAGGAAAGATCTAAAAAAAGGGGGCCCAAACTCATCTACCCTTCCACATTTTTCCATTCTTAAATTCATAAACGTACAGGTCCCCTAACGCACCTCGAAAAAACTTGGCAAAAAGAAAATTTTCCCTGTTTACGTTTTAAATTATTTTTTAAAAAAAAGAAATTGGGTTAAAATATTACTTTAAATTTTAATAATCCAAATTCTATTTTTTCCAAACTTTTTTTAAAAGGGTGCTGTTAGGGACACTGTAAATTTTATTAAAAATGCGCAAATTTGGGAAGGAATGAACTTGGCACTTTTTTTAGCTCATTTTTTTTTGGTGTTAAGGTTTGGCTGTTTTCTAAAGTTTTTTTTTACTATCATACATAAGCCTTATAAGTTTTAAAAATTTTTTCTGCAAAGGGAACACGTTTTTCTGGATTAAATGCAATTTTTTCACATTTTTTTTTTTTTTCTCACGTACAGTTTTTTTTTTGTGTTAACAATATTTTTCATTTACAGGGGCTATTTCCCCCCCCCCCCCTTTTTTTTTTAAACCCCTAGCTATAGCATAAGACTAACCCAAAAAAACCATTTTTTTTACCTTTTTTAAAATTGTATCTTGTAACTGTGATTTGGGGCCCGAAATTTTTTTTTGGGTTTTTTTATCCTGAATTTAAAATTAGCATTTAAAAGGAATTTCCCTTAAAAACGGCTTTAACTTGCTACTTTTTTTTTCTTCATAAAAACTAACCATCGTACCAATCTAAATCCCCTTTTTAATATCGTGTCTTAAAATTGTGCACAAGTAGGCCTATACACTCAAAAACAAAAAATATGCATTCATAGATCACATCCTTTTTTGGTAATGAGAATATTTTGACCAAAACCACTTGACCATTTTTTTTTAAAGCGGTTTTACAGAAATGGCTGTAGAGTACGTCAAAAAGGGACCTTTTTTTTTAAACAAAATCCTTCAAGGTCACGGGCATAAAGATTGTCCTTATGTTTATTTCTTATGAAAGTTTATTGCCGATGGGAATCTACCCTCGAAAATTACCATTTTTTGACATTTTTTGGGGTTTATGGTGGACCAGATTTTTATTTCTACTACTTTCGTAATTTATAAATTTGTTAGCATGAATGAAAATATTTTTCAATTTAGCGGGGGAATATCTCTTTTAGATAGTCGATTCAGAATTTATATTTTAAGCGTTTTCTAGACTTTTTATTGCTTACAATTCTTGTAAAGTATTAATAATGAAATTAAACAAATGGTGATCGTTAATTAATTGATTGACTGATTGATTGATGGATAGATAAATAGATTGATTGATTGATTGATTGATTGATTGATTGATTGATTGATTGTTGATTGATTGATTGATTGATTGATTGATTGGTTGATTGGTTGATTGATTGGTTGATTGATTGTTGATTGATTGATTGATTGTTGATTGATTGATTGATTGTTTTGATTGATTGATTGTTTGATTGATTGATTGATTGATTAAGTGATATTTTTGGTTTTTGAATAATAATCCGCCGCCGATTCTCAATCCCCATTGAACTACTTCCCAGCTTTTGTTTTTAGTCTATTTTGGTCTAGCAAACAATGTATATGTATACGTTTTTTTTCTTGTTTTTAATACTGTTTGGTCATATTGCTGCAGATTTTGGGACGAGTAAATGGGCAATACGATGTTAAAATCAACACAATAAATTTCAATAAAAAAAGCTTTCGAAACCCGGTTAGCGTCGCCTAAATCGCGCTTTAAAAACTTGTTAAAATCGTGTGAAAGGGTTTCTTACGACACGAGAGTTTTTTAAATTTTGTAGGCCTAATCATTCCAGGTAAAAAAAAACAAAAATCACATAAAATGATGAGGAAGAGTCGGTTCGAATTAAAAACATTTTTAGTGAAGGGACCGGTCCATGTTTTTTTCTTCACATAATTGGTGGAGGTGCACGTCCAGAATTTACAACATATTGGAGGAGGTGCCGTTCCAGGTTTTAAAACATTTTTTTTAAGGTGCCGGTTAAGGATTTACTAACATCTTTGGTGGAGGTGTCGGTCTAGTATTAACAAACATTTTTGGGGGAGGTGCCGGTCCAGGATTTACAAACATTTTTTTGGGGAAAGTGCCAGTCCAGGACAAAATAAATCTGGTCACAAAAAGACACATACCCTTTTACCTCTGTAGAACACAGCTGGCCACTATCAGTGATGTTTAAATATATTGTTGTAACATGTAAAGAGCGTTTGAATCACAATTGATTCGACAATATCATATGCTTTAGCATATACAAGCCTTTCAAAGTTTAATACTATGTCAAAAGTTTGTTACAAGTGTAAACCAATAATTAAAGATTTAAAAGTGATTTAGTTCTAGAACTAGATCAGACAAAACAGTATGGAAATCTGCAAACTTGCGGGTCGTTTGCCATCGTGGGCCTATTCACAAACTTCCCCGTGCCAAACTTCTATCTTCCTTGGGTGTGGACTTGTCAACCGATTCATTTAACTTTTCATTCAAAATGTAATTTTCTCTGTTTCAAAAGAAAAACGATACTTGCAAAAAATTTGCACTTGAAAAGATAGTTTAGTCGCAACGAAATATCCTGTCCATCCGGCAAATGAATCGAAATGACAGGTAAAATATCTGTTTTTTTTTTTTTTTAACAAAATTAAGTATAAAACAAAATTGTTTTGTAAAACTATATGGGAAAAAAACAGCAGTAAATTTAATTTTAACATACAAGTAAGCACGAAAAAAAAAGTTTTACTGATTTAAATGAGATCTGCTGTTATCAAAAATTTAAATTTCGCTTATAAGTTTTTCTAAACGGGGGCGTCCAAACCACTCTTTACAATAACATCAAAGTGATAAAACCTAAAGCTATCCTAAAGTCCCCGACAAGCAAAGAAAAATTGGTCTTTTGTACAGTTTTTCAGTTTAAACAAGTGCCCATTTTCCGGAAAAAAAAAACAAATGAAAAGAAAAAAGATCCCAAAGAAATTTATAATAAAGCCACGTTTTATAATTTCAAAGTTCTATTTCCTAAAATCCTTAAGGCAAAAAGGGTGCCATCCCAAATTTTTTTCTCGAAATTTTTTTTTAAAAAAGCAACGGAAAAAATTGCTGCATGTTAAAAATTTCCATTTTGAATTAATGTTATGCAAATTTTAAACATGAAAATATTCCAAGTTATCATAAAACACAACCGTTTAAAAAAAATCCGATTTATTTTTTAAGTGCCCTCTTTTACCACCCCCCCTCCCACCCTTTAAAAAAACCCCCATACGAATCTGGGCCTTTCCCCTCCTAATCGATGTTCCCCACCATCACCCCATGATGTTAGCTATGACATGCTCCAAGGGAATGAAGACAAAATAAATAGTAATAAAACCCATTATAACTTTAAAAAGAACAAGGCTTTTTACACGTTTGAAAATACGAAAAAATATTTGAGGGGCCTGACATTTTTTTTTTAAGATAAAAAATGTGTTTTCAAAAATGTAATTTGAGTTTATGGACAATCGTTGTTAATCATTGGGATCTTTTAAAATTTCGAAAAAAAACCCATTTATAAAGTTCAGGACAAACCCTTTTGCTAATCTTTTTGCACCTATAGTAAATGCGTGAAATGACCATTTTAAAAAAAAGTTAAAGGGCCCAAAAGTTTTGTAAATCTTTTGAAACCTTCAAAAAAATGCGTAACTAAAATTAAATGTTTCCCTGTTCTCCTTTATGTTAATCATTTGGAACCCTTCAGTACTTACAATACAAAATTCTATGCTGGCGGAAAAGGCTAACAATTGGGGGTTTTTGTGGTAGAGGTCTAAATTTTGGACTGTTCCAGAAAATATTCTAAAAAAATTTCCCTCCGAGGTGCCATGACAAAATTCGCCCGGGTTTAAGGGGGTGGAAGGGTTAAAAAATGGCATTTTTAAAAAAATTCGAAAATTCAAATATCAAACAAAATTTTTAAAATTCCTAAGATTGCAAAATTAATACATATTGTAGATAAAAGTCCAAAATTTATTTAAAAAAAAAAATATTAAAACCCTATATGTAATCTTACCATATTTTTAAAAACCTTTGACTTTTATTAACAAATTTTTCTCACTGTGCTGGGAGGATTGGGGCCTTTCCAACTGGGTTTTTTGATGGGCCGGAATTTTCCCAAAATACTCAAAAAATGTTCTCTAAAAATGGCTCAGGGCCCTCAAAAAAGTTGCTTGGGTTATGGGAAAAAGGGGGGGATAAAAGGGGTTTTTAAAACTAAAATAAAAAATCTTATTCAAATATTATATTAAGGACGCCCAAATTTAAAATTTATTGTAGATTAAGCTAAAATTTAATTAAAAATTAAAATTTTACCATATATGTAAATCTGATCAGATTTTGCGCCCTGACCATTTTTTATAAAATTTTCTCAATATTAAGAAAATGTATCGTGTGACCCCTTTTTTGGGCCCCAAAATTTTTCCAATATTTGAATTTGGGCGAAAAGAACTTTTTGCAATGCTTGGGTAATTTTCACACAATAGACTTCGACCCATTTTCACACTTTACTCAAGATTAAAAAAGTGTATAAATGTGACCCCTCGTTTTGTCCCAAATTTTGCCAATTATCGAAATTAGGACGACAAAAGTTTTTTAACAACCTTGGGTACATTTTTTTCCAATGGACTTTGACCCCTTTTTTAAAAAATTTTCTCAAAAATAAGAAAGGTATCGGGACCCCTCGTTTAATCCCAAATTTTGTAAAAAATCGAATTTAAAAACGATTTTCGTTTGTAACACCTGGGCATATTTTTTCGCAATGGGGCTCTGATCCATTTTCTAACAAAAGCAAAAAGCCTATT